>WMED01011775.1:0-15098 GCA_019650415.1 Pipa parva
CTTTCAGAGATAAACAACATAAAAAAGGTGGATGACAGTTTAAAGGTTCTGATTGGTTATGTACATTATCCAGCCTGTCAGTCAATTCCTTAACACTGAACAGGAAGTGGCAGAGAGAGGGGAGGAACTTCAGTAACAAACTGCTGCTAAATTGTGAAGGGTTTAAATAAATAAATAACTTATATGACGGAAAGCATTTATTTAACTTTTATTTAACAGTGCCAAACAGCCAGCAAATTACTGTTGGTGCCTAAACTGTTCCTTTAAGACATTGTTAATCGTCTGATTGTTAAACAGAGAAGTCATTTATCTGTTCGCTATCATATATGTAACAATGCAACAAGGTTTTGCAGATCTCTGCAAACTTTAAAATAAATTATACTCAGCGGTTCAATATATTTATTTTGGCTAGGGATTTATTGGGCTATGTTATCAAATAAAGCATAACGGTAGTTTATGCTCCCATTAGAGACCAAGAAGCAAGTGTTTCTGTGTGATGCTTCTGCTATTAAAGGCATATTGTAGCCAGTCACATGCATGCCGTGATGTTGGGTCACATGCTTTGCCAGTTTATCCAGTAGGCGTGCAGGTGTGACCCTCATTTCCTTTTTTGTACGCTCCATTAATTGCAAACACTTTCACAATACACAGCCCCAAAGCACCTGATCTTCAGTTTGTATTGCCTGGAGTGAGTAAACAGATAATGTGATAATTTAGCTGTCTCACTTGGGATTCTCACTTATTAAACTGATCAGATAACTGTTGTTTTACATAGGTAACTCCTGGCAAATTGGCACTTAATTGATTACTGCTGAAGTGTAAAAAAAATAAATATATATATATACACGTATATTGTGGTCTTTGAACCATTTGGTTTGAAAAGAAAAACCATTTTAAAATCGTTGGTTTATGCTAATTAACTATGAATCAATGGAAAAGAGGTTTTAAAACATTTGTATGGTGAATTTTTCAATGGTTCGGTAAACCATACTACTGGAGCCTCATTGACTACAGTTGAAATAGTCGCATAGAGCTATGAATTCGCATCATTTCTCTACTTCCCCACACAACGATGCGAATCAAATTGTAGCTAAGTGAATTTGCACTTTAGTTAATGAGGCTCCTAATCTCTACCCGTTACTTCCACTGGCAGGTAGCAATGAGATTAACCTTAAGTCTGCATAGAATGCATGTTTATGACATATTATCCAGGAAACTGAATTAGTTTATACATTTTGCATACATTTTAAGAAATATCTTTAAAGAAGAACTAATATACCTTAAAGGAACAGTCTGGCTGAAAATAAAATAAAAAAAAAAATAAAAAATTATTTGTTTATGCTAATTACCACCTTTTATTAAATATGATTTTATCATTTTGTAAAAAAAAAATTTAATTAAAAATTATAAAATGCAATTTTTCAAAGAGATTGCAAAAGGAATCATGACTTCGTTGGTCAATATATAAATCATTTGGCAATGTATCTAAAATCTTTAAAGGATCAAAGTTTACTTCAGTTTTCATTTACATGTATTATTAACCTTGATTAGAATTGGGGTTTAGAGTCCCTCTGCCTCTACAAACACTTTTATTGTTTAAGAAATGTTGGACATCTTTGCTATTCACCATCTCCAATGATCCATTTACTAAATGTGTCAAAATTCCAATGGGAAAACTGTTAAGAGTAGATGTTTTTCAAATGAGAATTCTCAAGGCCAGAAATAGCCACTAAATGGGTAATTCCAACAATTAATTAATACTGATCCAAATGTGTTATATCATATGGACATTGAACATTTCTCCTTTAATGATGAACCCTGGAGATGCATTACCACTTTTAATCAATATGCATTTTACACTGCAGATAGAATGCATGAATTATTCTTCAAACCTGCTTAAGCACTGAGTATAAAAATAGTGATTTATTGATCGGGTGATTTATTGCTTATGGAGGACGGTAACTGCATTTGAGTTAAGTGTAAAGAGGTCTGACTTTGAAGATATCTTTTCTTTAATCTAAAATTGTAAAACACATATACCTGGTTCATCTAGTGCAGGGGTTGGCAAACTTTAACATCAAAAGAGCCGTTTTGTCCCCTCTTCCACTAAAGAAAAGTGGGCTGGAGCCACAATACATAACAGCTTAGAAACTTTAAAAAAATTTTTTTTTTTTGTTACAGCATCGGAATACAACAGACAGAAGAAAATAATAACAAAAATAATATATAAATCAAAATTACATTTTTAAATAACCTTTTTTATTCTTTTTTTTTTTTTTTTTTTTTTTATTTGCCAATCATGGCAGAAGGGAGCCACAACAAGGAGGATGAAGAGCCACATACGGCTCTAGAGCCAATGTTTGCCTACCCCTGATCTAGTATATAAGACTTCTTATTATCCCGGAGGATTGGGCCTGATTATTCCTGTAAAACCTTGCCTTCCCCTTCAATTGCCATTTAATTTACTACCGTTGCCCCTTACTACATTTCCTCACTCATATGCCCATACCTTCCTCGACGTCAACTGTGCTTCTCTCAAAGCAACCAGCTTTGCATGCCGCACACCAATACTACCCTTTCCCGTCTTAAACCCTTTTCTCTCTCTGCCCCTACATCTGGAATTCTATACTCCTTTATCTTTGCCAGGAACGTTCCCTCTCCACTTTTAAAACCAAACTGATGTCCTACCTTTTTGAAGCACTAGCACTGATGTTCATCATTATACATATGTACATATATTTTATTTTATCCTTTTCTTAGTTATTTATGTTTAGTATTTCTATTTGACAAGTGTTTCAGCGCATTGTTACAGCTCTTATTACCCATATATCTGTGTATGTAGGTCTTCCTCCCATTTAGATTGTAAGCTCTACGAGGCAGGGACCTCCAATCTCTTGTGTCAACCACTACATAGCATTTAGGGGGTTATTCACTAAGGTGCAAATTCGACTGTCGAATTCGCAAACAGCAGATTCCCATAGCAAATCTGCTACAATTTTCCCATTGTAAAGTCGTGATAATTTTCCCATAATAAAGTTGCGACTGCGACAATATTCTCATTATAAAGACAAGACTGCGACAGTAGCAGCCTATTGCGACTGTCTTTATCTGGCGAATTCACACCTATTCGCAACAATTCAGACTTTAGTGAATAGCCCCCTTAAAGTGAAGTATCCTTATGATAGTATACTTGTATTGTATTGTATTGTATTGTATTGTATTTATACAATGCACTTTTCCCATGTCTGTAATAAATTTGTGGCACTTAAAATCATACATACTGACTTTTGTTCAGGCTTCCTCACCCAGAATTTCGCAAATGTGTTCAATATTCTACATTAGAGTAGAGGGCAGGTTGTGTATTCCAAGGAAGACGGTCCACTGAACTGCTACAGCACCTGTTGTGCCCATTAATGACTTGAAATAACCATTAAATAACAGTGTAGAAAGAATAAGCTAGAGACTCATTCTTTACCAGGTTACTGAGCCCAAATGAGATTTCTTCTGTCATGCTGTCATTGTTTTATAATATAAATATCTGAGTTCATGTTAGCACAAGTAGGTTCTTTTCTATATAGGAACATGGACCACATAAGCCAGACTGGAGCAGTAATGCTGGTTCATATCTCATTGTGTTATCTCTTAAATTTGCAGTTTGAAATGTAGGACCCCAATTAGGATCCCAGTTAGAGTGTTTGAAAGGTTGGTAGTATACTGCTGTTACTGCAGGGGTGGGTTACAGATAGAGCAGGTTCTCATAGACCTGCATTCTAGCATGCCTGCATTCTAACATTCTTAGTATTTTTAGGACACAGTGTGACTATGTCTTTTGACTGCTTAAATTCAGTACTGTTCTATTGGCCAAGAAAGGTATCCTTATGTATGGGTAAAAATGAGATAATCCCTGGAGGCTCAAACTAGCCTGTTAGTATAACGGGTGATCTCCCTATGTGTTTAATGTCTTTTTTTTTTTTTTTTTTTTGTAAAGATGACCATAGTCATTGCCGTGCATATGTGATTTGGGTGGTTCCTGGTTACAAGTGCATTATCTGAATGCCAGCTCCGAACCCAGCTTTTAACAATAATAGAATCCAGATGTCCTTCTAATCCAATCCTTTTCAGTTTCCTAATGCCAAATTCACTTTCAATAACTGTAAATGAAGATCAACCTCTTGCAGTCCCAGAATGCCATGTGTACGTTTATTAGTGATATTCTAGTATTCATCCTTGGATGGTCTATAGCTTTACCCAACAACTACCTTCCATTTTTTGCCCTCTACGGACAGGTGTACACACGTGTATATCTCTATTTTTAGGTAGTAAATAAAAGGATGCTGCTGTGTTAATGTTTTATTTGCTAATGTCTGTCTACTGCATGTCTAATTAGTACTTCTATCCATTAGTTGAGCTGAACCACAGAGAGAGAGAGAGGTCCATTGGTGCTGGCTGGCCTGTATATGGTTTGCTGACTTGGCCTGTAGTGAGAATTTGTTGTAATTTGTGTATTTACAGTATAGTGTACTTTATGGAACTGGCAATGTCTTTCTGAGTGTTGTCGAGTCTTCCTAGGGCGTCAAGTACTTTATAGACTCCTAAGAGCTCATTTGTGACTCGGATTTATCAGTTCATGTTGACTTGGGCCTTTGGGATTGTGTAGTAACTTGGAACTACAAGCTTATCAGCTCATTTGGGCCTAGTGAACATTGACTAGTGCTAATTCAGTCCTGTTGACTTGTGCTATTGAATTTATTGGCTTGTGTGCTACTATTGGCCTATGGACTTGTATATTCTATGTGACATTGTTTATTGTCTTGGATCCCTGAGTTTATATTCTAAGTAACATGACAAGGAGTTACACTGGTATATGCTGCATCTTGTTAACATCTTACCAGTCACTTTTCTCAGGGTGGTAGACACCTTTCTTGTAAGTACCTTTATTTGTATAAACACAGACATGTTGATTGTTGCACACCTATAATTCCTGACACCTCTGCAGCCCAAGATGGGCAACAATTTGTAGGCGGAACTTCCTGGCTCCGGTAAAATTGGGATCCTGTTTAGCGATAAAAATATTTTTGCACTGCAGGAAACCTTCACCTCCCTCCTTAAGCTATTGGCCCTGAGGCAGTTTACTTTTTAGCACTAACTGAACACACCGCATGTAAATATGACTTGATTAGGTGATTGCATTGGAGAACGTTGTGGGACACGTATGCTGTTATTTTTTTTTATTTTAAAGCTTCGGCTTTGTGTCAGTGTGTTTTTGCTAATAGTGTTCCGCCATGGCTACAGTATCTGCCCAAATAGTCTCGGTGTACCCCATAAATACCAAGACAATGACAACATCCTGACTCCTAACACACACCATACCTCATAGATTAATAAAATTTGCTGGCTGCGTAGCACATGTTTCAGGACAGCTTGGCTTCTGCATTCAGTAACATCATTCGAGTGCATTTGCGTCTGTCCAAATTCTTAAGAGACAAATTTGTTTAGTTATGTTGAAAAGTTAATGGTAACAAAAATATTATTTCAATGCACATATACTTTTCCTTACATGGACATTTTTAATTTAGTTATTTATATATATATAATATATATATATATATATATATATATATATATATATATAAATACATATGAAATTAATCCTTTCCAGCCCCAACAGTTCGTATCTCAAACAGGAAACCGGTCCGAATCGCAACTCGTATCTCAAGAAATTCGTATGCCGAGCAGTTTGTATCTCGAGGTACCACTGTATATAAAATCTGATCTCACTATCATACCTTTATATTATGGATAATTATGCATTTATTTATGTTTGCTTTTGAGCCGTGAGTTTCTCTATATCAAAGAATTGCACCACCAAACCCCCCTTGTCCACTCTAGCTGGACTCCTGACAATATTTACTACTGATAGTATAAAATGTTCCTGACTGAACTCAGTATTGCTTGTGGCATGATAAAGAGAGGAGGGATCTCTTGAAAGCTTGTCTATTTAAAACTACTGTTAGTCCAATAAATAAAAGGTATCCCCAAGTATTGAAATACTCCGTTTTTTGCATCTGTGGAGTAACACGACCACTCTAACTTGACTTATATATAATAAAAAAATAAGTATTGTAATACTTGGTGATACCTTTTTTATTTGACTAACAGTCAGTTTAGATAGACGAGCTTTCAGGAGCTCTTTTCTTCACACCACATGCATATTGCTGTTTAATGGATATGAACATTCCTACTTCATTCCCTGAAGACCACCAGACATTGAGCTGTCCTAGCAATGAAGGCGTTAGTATAACTGGAGCTGATCATTACATCTTTGGGAATTTATATAATATAAAATATATATATATATATAGATAGATAGATAGTATGACTCTGCAGCTGAAAATATTCATTACAATGTTGAGAATGTGAACCTAACATTCTACACAAATTTCCAACTGCACTTCTCACTGTGAAGGGCCCTTTTCCCACTTGTGTTCCTTTCTTCTTCTATCTGGTACAGAAAAGGGCAGTCTGGCCCAGAGCACATGTGACCAAGCCCAGTATACTAATCATAACAAATCTATCCTTTCCCTAAGTGACATTTTTTTTTTCTCCCAACTTCTCTTTGATTCCAAGCTGTATTTTCAGCACAGTCGTTTGGGTCCACAAGGCATTTTGGCCATAGGCCAGGTTGTAAACCTTGACTATGAGTCCCTGTGGTTGGTACTGTATATTGTCCAGGAAATTTATCTTTCTTTCTGTCTCTCTTTTTTTCCCTTTGCTTGTTCATGTGTGGCCTGAAGCTTTGGTAATCAGCAGGCCTCCCAAGTGTGTCGGATTGCCTGCTTCTTACCTTTTATAGCCGGAGGTTTCTGGGAATAGTATAAACACCTTCCTTTTCAAAACCTGCTTATTCTATCTCCACTTCTGTGCTTACCTAGGTGATAAATGCTATGTGCAGTAACATCCGGGGGCTCTGTATCTTTAACTTTTCCATCCCCCACCCAGGGGACCTGACGATTATTTGCAGTTTGCCCAAAACAACAGCCGCCATGCTTTAAAGTTCTGGAATTAGCCAAATTGTTTAACAGTTCACAGGCTAATTTTTCATTTGTTTCAACTAAGAAACACCATTGGATGTTCTACAGGTCTGGTATGTTAACGGAAAAGTGGGCGGTTTGACTAAGACCCCCCACAACTTTCTCTCTCTCAGGATCTTTGAAGAACTTAGGTATGCTGGGTACTGTTGTAATTGGGGGAAGGTGTGCTGGGCACTCTACAATTGTAACTGGGGAAGGTGTTTTTTTTTCACTGCTAGGTAAAATAAAATCTGAAAAACGTATTAAATTCAAGGTTTAGCAAAGTTAGTTTGTGAAGCACACCCAATTGGGGGAAGGTATTAAAGAGTGACTGCTTCGCCCAATTTCACTCTGCAATTGTAACTGGGGGGTGTGCAAGGCACTCTGCAATTGTAACTGGGGGGTGTGCAAGGCACTCTGCAGTTTTCTTTTCATTGCTTGTTGAATTATAGTTATGCTGCTAATATATCTTCCTGAAGAAATATTTTAACCCAATGTACCCTTTTACCTTTAATTCCTATATTTATATATTTCCTAATTATATAAACATTTAAAATAAAAAAAAAAACTTTTTTTAAATTGTACCCTTGCAAATAAACCACACCATCAACCACCATCAAAGTCTTCCAGGAAATAGTTAAATCTTAGCCCTGGAGATACTTTAATTCCATTATACAGTGACATTCTCAGCGTCCCCGGCTTGATCTGCTGAGCTGATGATGATGTAATGTATTAAGGGAAAGTTATGACACTATTCCAAACAGCTGCCTTGCAGAGGGTAGGAGTGGCCACATCACCAGGCTATATGGATGTAATCTGTCAACGCTGGGGCGCCCAGGCCAAAACACTGAGAATCACAACAGAAAAGGGCCTGTTATAGCACCCAGGTGTTGGGGAGGCTGTGAGCAGCTTGTAGGTTGCTCTGCTACGCCAGGGATGTCCAACCCCTGCAGCTGTTAAGAGAGCAAATCCCAGAATCCCTTGACAGCCAATGCTGGTAACAGCAGCTGTATGGCCGTTGCTTCCACGACTCTTTTGACAAGCAACTTAAATGTTTTTACTTTCTTTTTTCATGAATGTATTGAGCAAACCCTGCCGAATTATTTTTAGGGGAGTGCACAGTATATGATATACATATCAATAGTCATCATAGCTTTTTTTTTTTTTTTTTAATTTTTATTCTATTAATAGATATTTGCTTACCTGATAGCTGTCCATGATTTTTGTGAGATAGTACAGATTTTTGGCTTTTACAATCCCTGTGAGTGGCCCTCTTTTTTTATTGTTAACTACATAATATGCTTGTCTCTGCTATGATGTTTCAATTAGTTCTGTGGGGGCATCAATAGTAACATCACCCCCTACTGGTCATACACAAAATTAAACAGAGATTGCTTTACAGAGAATTACAAATGTAGTACAAATACCGTAATTATAATGGAGCAAATGCATTTTATACAGGGGTTTCTGCTATCTAAATTTTTGTACGGGCAGCATAAGCAGAACATTTGTAGGACTGAGAAATATCCGTCCACCTTAGAGGGGACAAAATGGAAGGTGCCATCTTAGATCCTGGCTTGCAAACTGTGACAATCATCAATGACGGGCAAATATCCCTATAAATGTTTAATACCTACAGCTGTTCAAGGTATTATCTATAAGTCAAGTGATTTGGTTTACACTGCAAGTCGATTCCTATGAGGACTGCAAAAATATCTGAGAAGCATGCATCATTGTGACAGTGCAAGAATATCATTGTATGGAGAAACAACTATATGGCAGCAGTCCACCCGTTAATGTAGTACAGGTTTTAGTACTCCACATCAGCTCGTTGATAATTAGTAGAGGTGGCATTGAGAAATAGGAAGCATGAAAGACTGGTCAGCCCTAGGTTACTGCACTAAACTAAGCATTGTTATTTAACTTTAAAGGACTCAATGATTCATAGATGATTTCAACCTGGCTTCGTTTTCAGAGGAATAAGTGAAAGAACTGGCGTAGACTTGCTCTGGCAGGATAAATGCCTACCCTTTTATTTCCATTGGCAGTGTTACTTATTCCAGGCAGAAAAAGAAATTTTGGAACCTAGCATTTTCTGAACAGTTTCTTTTAATCTTTAGAAAGCAGGATACATATTGTCTGACTGTGTGTGTGTGTGTGTATGTGTGTGTGTATATATATATATATATATATATATATATATATATATATATATATATATATATATATATATATATATATATATATATATACACTATTTTATTTTGTAGTTTTCACTACACGAGTGCAAGTCTTTGTTATTAATAATTCATTTTCTAGCACAGTTATGTTACAAGTGACTCTTTAATATTTTATTGTTTCGTGTTTGTAAATTTCACTTGATAGAATCTAATATGAAATCAAACATGATTGTGTTCATTTTTAGCATACCTAAAATGTACCATTCTTCACACCAGGGCTGAATTTCTAAATAAACCCCCTATAACCGCAAATCAAGGTGCTGGATTTACCTAATAGCCAGGTGATTTACTGGTAGCACTGTATTGTTACTGGTAAATTGCCTGCTTGGTCATGTGAGCCAATTCAAATATGGCTGACATTTAGCCCCACTTAGTACATTAAACTGTTTCTTTTGTTTATGAATTATTGACTCTGTGGCAGGCTTGGATAACAGTACATTTTCAACAAAGACCATTGTAACACTGTCATTTATTTTTTCTTTAGTAAACCACTTTGTGTATTGTTCTTGATTGACTTGTATTGGCAGTTCCCCATCTAACACTACAAATACCTGGTTATTTCTGCCTCGTTCTTACAATACAGTGTTGCTGATTTCAGCCTAAGCACCAAGTCAGGAGGGCTGCTAATTGTTGACGCTTACTAATGATTCACATGATCTCATTGTATATTCTAAGAGCTGTAATGGATTTAGCACCTCATCATTTGTGTTGTATTTGCTGACCTGAGTGTTTTCATCATCTTTCCCTCAGTTACCAATTACAACAGCGTGCTAGAAGCAAATTCTGATTCCGATGATGAAGACAAATTGCACATAGTCGAAGAGGAAAGTGTTACAGATGCAGCAGATGGCGAGGGCAGCGTTCCAGAAGATGACTTGCCAACAGACCAAACAGTATTACCGGAAGGCAGCGAGAATGGAAAGGGAAGTGGGAAAAGTTGCTGGGATGATGAAGGTATCCCCCAACAAGTTCTTTATTTTTATTCTGCAAAGATATCAAACTTTATACCTTGAAGGTGTTATGACTCATAGCAGAATGCTGAAATATCACAAGCTGTATATCTTTAATATTGGCTGGATGCTGAAGGTGATGCCACCCCAGATAAGGCCTTGAAATCCACTCTGGTTCCACTGCAGAGAATATTTGTTGCAGTTGTATTCTGTTTAGTATTCCTGTAGTGCTGCACCACTGACAAATATATACATGTTACATAACTACTGATGTTGAGAAAGAGCTGTATAAAATATATTTATATCCATCAGGTTCAACCTTTTTTTCTGTCCAGCTGTGGTTTATCTTGTTGGTGTAATTGTTCAGTGGTTATTTTGAATCTCTGAATGTTCTGTCAGTTCTAGAAGTGATTGGCCCCTCACTGGAGTCCATTTAACCGAGATGAGCGAACTAGTCCTTCCATTTTGTTGACCCATTTATTTATGTAGTAAATGTTTTAAAACATATTTGAAACACTTTGAAATCTGTCAAGACACATTTTTCATTTCAGGCTTGAAGTGTTTTGAATACTGTAAATCCACAGTTTTGGAACAGCTCTAAAAAGGTTACAGTACTTCACAATGCTGTACAGAGTGTTGCTGGTACTTTTTGCAAAGTGCTTTCCAAATTATGAAATGATTCGGTAATTCGTAGAAACACCTGTTAAATTCCAGAATAGTTTTACTGATGTCTGAGTTGTATATCCACTTTGATACTGTCCGCACATTTGACTTAAGCACTTTGAAACTTTTTCTAATGTTTATTAAAATGTATATTTTTGAATTTAGAAGAATAATCAGATTATTATGCAATAATCCACTTTGGGGGGAATTCAGTATTCAGCGAAGTGAGCTCCTAAGCGTTTGGCTCACTTCGCAAATGGTATTATGCGCATGCTGATGTCCGCGCGCAGGACATCCTTTTAGATGGTAAGGGCACTTCTTCCTTACCCAATCTACTAATTCTACAATTGTGACAATTTGATAAGAGGTCTTTGGAAAATCAGACCTCAGGGAACCATAACCTGGTGTGATTACTGAATTAACTGTTTGGCAGTTATGCCAAGCACCTATTTGTGAAAACATTCAGCGTCTAACGTTGCTGTTATTTTAAATATGAGATGGCACCTAGTCACATGTTCTCCTTGCAGAATTGTCCCTTTAAACTTGTGCGTGCAGCAGTGGATAGATATCACTTTTTTCTGTTTTTTTGTTTTTTTTTTGTCACAAGTTGTGTGTTCTGTTGAAGCCTGCAGCATTCTGGTGTACTTAAAGGAAGCTTATAAACTGAATTTTTCAGAATTTCCAAGCTTGCTGAATTGCTTTCCTCTTCAGTTTGAAACATGTTGTGAATAGACTTTCTGGGCGAAAGTTATTCAAGTCGAAAAGACTGACCTCGGCTTTATGATTTTATCCCGCGAGATCTCGAGATTATCGCTCAAGTTTTTTTATGGAAAGGTAGCCATACTACTAATATAAAAGTATGGCTACCTTTCCATCGAAAAATCCGATTGAAAAACTTGAGCAATAATCTCGCGGGATAAACTCAAAAAGCCGAGATCTGTCTAATAACTTTCGCCCTCTGAGTCCTAATAACCTTCACAGTATGTTAAAAATCAGAGTAAACATAGCCTTTTTATGATTAAGGTCTTTATCGACTGAAACAGGTCAGATTTTACGGGCATTTTTGTCTGTTCTATATTTTAAGGCCGAAAATGTATTTGTAGTCCTTGGAGCATTGCAGCTGGCTTTCTTTTCAATGCAAACCCATCTTTAATCAAGATGAAATGAAAGTAAAACCCTAAAGAGGTTACCGTATATTTACCTTTCACACTGTGGATTGGGGTTATAATGTATTGCAGACCTGGGCATTGTACTTTCTGCGGGCCACATCTGGCCCTCCAACCGACCTGCGCAAGCAAGCGAATACGGGTAGGGTGTGACCAACCGCCGCAGATGCTGGCCAGCTAGGCACACCTCTCCAGCCTTATAAAATTGCCCAAACCTTTCACGCGGCCCCATGAGAAAAATAATTGCCCTCTCCTGATCTATTGTCTGCTGTACTACTGTATATCCTCTCCTATATCAAAGGATAATTAGATATTGCTTTTATGTTGATAGCTAAACCCTATAAAGATGTCAAAATTAAAAGGTCCATGATGCTCTACTGCAGGCTGGGCACCATAAACGAGACTTGAAGGGGCACGCATGAGTTTTGGGCATTGGACAGGACAGCCCTGGAATACAAGTTTTTTTGGGGGGGTTTTTTGTTTTTATTTTTTTGAAAAAAAAAAAAAACAAAACAAAAACTTTCTGAACCACAGATTCTCACCCTATTCAAAATTCGAAGCATCTTTTCATGTCAAATTTGTAGATTACAGATCAGTACATGTTTTGTAACGGACTCTTGTTTAACTGCAGTTTTAAGGTCTGCTGGAAACACTATCAGGGGTGGAAAAAATAGTTCAGTTGCTTGCACTTGAGCCAATTTTCTAACTAGGTCCCTCTAGAATTTTTAAGGTAGCATTTATGTACTGTCTGTCGTGCAGGTGATATGATGAAAGCTTTACTGTGTAGACTGCATGCTCTAGAGAGCAGTGTTTTCCTTTCTGCTGTTGAGTGCTATTAGAAATGCATAATAATGATGATCATTAAAAAACAAGAACCCAGTCAAAGAAAGATGTACTTGAATTATGATAATGAAAGGGAAAGGTCCACAGACAATATTAGGCATGTAAGTGAGGCTTTTTCTTTTCTAGTCATGTGAGTGGATAATGCACTAATAGATAATTATTTTAACAGTAAGTAAAAGAACTGTCAGGTTTAGAAAAGAAGGGTTATATCAAATGTTGGTTGCGTTCCTCATTCTCCAGGATTATCAGATAAAATGTCTTCCGCTCTCACTCGCTCGCCTCAAACAGCTGCCACAGGAGTTATTTCAGTTAGGCCTGATTGGTGGTAGAGATTAAACCACAAGAATTCCTAAAAAAAAAATTAGATCTGTTCGTGAACAAGCACCTTCCATTTTAATCAGTCAGCAGGCAATGGGTGCTGATCCGTTATGTAACTTTCATGCAGGTCCAGGTTTGGGGGAAGGTCTCTTGGGACCTCTATGTGGAGAAGCAGTTTTGACTGAAGTAATGTAACTAGGCCTGTGATAACCGTGGACCACTGGTATCTTTTAAATAAGATGAGGCATGATGGGTCTAAAAGGCAAATCTGGATTTCTTTGTAGAACCTGTTTCTAGATTACCCAAAGCATTTGACTACATCTTATTGTTTTCATTAAATGATTCATCATGCGATTATAGCTATCCACAAATAATAGCCCCTAGCATGCATGGGAGATGTAGTTAAACAGCTGCTGCAGTGGCTTGAAGTGGCCATCCTTGCATTAGAAGCTACTGACTGCTTACTTTGGAATGGTTTAGAGATCTCATTTGTAAGTAAGAGTAACTGCAGTATGGGCAATGGCAACATGGCCTTCTTCATCTTTGCTATTGGTCAGTGACAGGCCAAATGATCCTATTGGATATAGTTTGGCCACAAGTAGATGGCCAGATTGCATGTTATTGAAATGTATATAAGTTATTGACCAACCTGGTTTTCCATTTTGTACAGATAAGTTTTGTTGTAGTTGGAATGGAATTTTGACTGTTATCACAATTGTCCAGGCCCTCATACACATTGTCATATTTATCAAGTAAAGAAGTTGGCAAAAAACATATGGTGCTACCATATGTTCTTCTTTTACTGGTTTTGCCAGCTTCCCCTTTAACTAAAGAGTGTGCCAGTTGAAACTATTATAAAAACAGTTTCCGCTGGCATCATGGGGACTTTTGTACATTACCAATTCACTGTTTGATAAATATGCCCCATGGTGCATGAGATGGTCATTTTAATGAAGAGCAGCTGCAATTGGAATAAATTGCTGAACGCCCCACCTACTATTACTGATGGCAGGCAGGTCCAGAAATGTTCCAAGCTGCTTTCCTATTCATTACTATGTTGATTGCGCAATTTGTTTGAATCCATATAGTATTAATTATTCTGATAATGGCCACTGATTTAGCAGCCAATCTTTGTTTGTGTTTTACAGAAGGGATAGATGGCAGCGATGAAATCCTGGGGCCTGAAGCTGACGCAGATGAGATTGGAAGCACAGGTGCCTGTCTAATTCATTCTATTACTATTCTTTTGTTTGAAAATGGGTGTTACAGGAAACCTTTCTCTATGTGCTAAGCAAAACCTGTGCGTGCTGGCTGCAGGCTGTGTCCTTCAGGAGCCACCTTGGGAGACAGATAAAGTGTTGCTTTGAACATTAAAACCGAGGCATGCATTCAGAGGCTATTAGTCTGATATAAACCTTACACTTAGCCAAACACCACTGTTATGATTGCACCTTTTAGAAAGGGAAAAAATCTGTTGTATGTTCAAAAAGATTTTTTTTAATACATTAGAATTTGGTAATAATTTGTGCATGTGCCTGGTTTCCGGTTATCAACTCTGGGATTCCCAGACTGCTCTCCAGTCTAGGTTATTTCAACTGTGGTCAGTTGGATTTCTACTGAAGTTTTTAGAAACAGTAGAAACAGGCTGAGGACCAAACAACTTCCTCAAGGCAGCCTGCAACATTTTTTTTTTTTTTGCATTTTACTGGTACTGTGCACCAAGTGCAGTACAGTGTATATTTTTATATACAGCCGGTGAAATAAGTATTGAGCACATAAATTTTCTAAGTGTGTGTGTGTGTGTGTGTGTATATATATATATATATATATATATATATATATATGTAT
>WMED01011776.1:0-15097 GCA_019650415.1 Pipa parva
TGTGATTTACATTGTTACTATCACATTTGGGATTGAGCAGCACCCTTACAAGCAATTCGCACTATATATATGAATACATATTAAGTGAATTTATTATGTTTTCCCTTGTTTTAGTGGGTAATGCCCAAAACACACCCAATATCCAGGTCAAAAGTGGCTTTTAAATCCTGGCACAAACATAGTAACATAGTTTATAAGGCTGAGAAAAGACACAAGTCCATCCAGTTCAGCCTATTTTCCTGCAATGTTGATCCAGAGGAAGGCAAAAAACCCATGAGGCAAGAGTGCTTAGTTATTCTCCCAGAGTAAGTCCCAAAGGAGGGACAAAACATGTAGGAATTTACTATTTTTCACCGCTTTTGGGAATATTCATCTGGCGGCTTTTACCATGTGAGTGCATCCATTTATAATACATTTTTCATTTTTTAACTGGTTATATTATTGCAGTTTCTCCTCTGATGCAGATATTGAATTTACAGGGATCCTTATGAATCACACTGCTTGATTATCTTAAGGCTATATTGACATGAGTCATCATTGTGAGTAAAATTTTTATTTTTGCTCTCATGATTTAAACCTCATCATATTAGATTTTCCTTTTTAAGGGGCAGCACATGTCCTCCATGGAATTTTTTTGACGTGTATCATGAGCAGTGGGTGGAGAGGTGTATGCTGCCTTTCCAACAAGTGAGAAGGGACTATTAGACATTCTAACATCACTTTTACTGGTAGAGAAATGTGTTCTGAGAAGTTGTGCAAAATGATAAAATCAGCTTTATAGATTGTAACAAAAACAGACCTGCTTGACTCTGTACTTTTCACTTGTAATGCTAAAGTTAAATTACACTGGTAATGAACACAAACAAGTATATGTCACAGGAGCACTACAAAGAAAACTTGTTAGATTTCATGTTACTAAATCCCTTATTCTGTAGCCTGAAAAAAAAATTACTGACGGTGATAAGGTCAGTAGTGGTAATGCGGTAGTGTCTGGTGTCTTCTTGCTGGCTGGTGTCCATTTGTTTTAATGAAGAAGATGGCAGTGAATAAAATCCACAAGAAACAAATTACTGCAAAAACAAATAGTTAAATAAAGAATGAAAACTAATATACAGTATATTATCCCATCCCATACATTTCCTAAAAACATATTATATAAAAGATTAAAAGTCCCATTTTATATAAATAAAGATGTACTACTCTGACTCTGTTTAAATTTTCACACATATGATTCCCAAATGTTCCATTGATAGAGTCTGTGAAACTCTCAGAACACCTTAAAAGCAATAGAGAAAAGACCATAAGGTACTAAGTTTTAATCCAGCACAATCTACCACAATAAAATCCACTCACAAAGGTCACAGAATACCAGCTTCAAGCAAGCACCTCTATCTTGGCCAAGAGCAATCCATTAGTATCTTCAAAACTAAACTGAAATCTTACCTCTTGAATCACTAGCACTAGTTTTCATGTCTATATTTTATCTTTAAGCAGCGGCTTATTCAATTTTGTATATATATTCTTATTTAATTGGCACCTATAGTCTAATGAACTGACACTTTATGCTACTGCACTTGTTATCTGTTTATGTAAGTCTTCCTCCTATTTAGATTGTAAGCTCTATGGGGCAGGGACCTCCATCCTCTTGTTTCAGTCATGGCCTGGCACTTAGAATCGATGTATTTTCTTGATTATATGCTTATAATTTACTTCACTTGTTCTTTGTTAAGCACTTTTCCCTTGTCTGTATTATAACTGTATTGTTGGATTGTACAGCATTGTGTAACCTAGTAGTACTTTATAAATAAAAATATATACATACATACTTTATCATAACTGTATTGTTATGATACATAACATATGCTAGTATGTATGTATAATTTTATTTAGTAAGTGCCACAAATTAACGCAGCACTAATGGTGCTTTATAAATATTAATATACTGTATATACACATACATACAAGTATGTTGATCTCACAACTCCAGTAAGAGTCCCCACCAGAGTCTTAAACTATAATCTTCTGTCAGTGTCTCAGTTAGTTCAGTATTAAAATCAATTGCAAAACATGATAAGATTTTCATGTTCTGTTTTTGTTATTGTTTAATTAACTTTCTCTGAGGTTTACAGTGATGACAACATAAAATAAGTGTATTTTATTAAATTGTTTTGGATTAAAAGTCTGTTCTGTGGTCTGTGCTTTCTGTTATTTTGAAAATGACACTGCATGGTTGGAAATGCCAGTGGCAGCAATATAAACAATCGGGGACTATTTATTTCACTGCCACTGACAAGGAAACAATGATGAAAGTGTTTGGAGTGTAGCTGATATTTCTAGATCTGATTTGTACACTATATACTGTCTAATAGGTTTTAATGCTGACGCTCGAGACAGCTGAGCTACCTATACTTTTCAACTTAAAGAAAGATAATTTATAACAAAATTTGTCATCACAGGTGCTCACCTACTGTATATTAATTTACTGCAATTTTTCACATTTTTTTCTTACACTAATTAAAAATAATTTAAAAAAAAATATTTTTCCAGCTGTCAGTTCAGATGACTGTTATTCTGAAGCCTAAAAGAAAATCCAATTTCATTATATTTCTGTGAGATTTGGATAGGTTTCATTCATACATCATCATTTGAGTTTAATTAGGAATTGAGGTGCAAATTGCTGAGAAAAAGGTGGCAAACAAATTTGCTGATCTATTTTCATATCACAAATTGATATATTTCATGGCAAATCAAGGTCTGGATGAACAGGTTTTTCTCATCACTACTTTTTAACTAAGGATAACACTAAACAATAATGAGGTTTATAAGAGTTACTCTAATAGATTAATTGAGATAATAATTACTGCTAAGTCCTCAATGAAGCCCAGTTGTAGTCTCTTCAATAATCTGTACCTGTCAGTACAAGGTGAGAGTTCCAACTCAGAAAAATCACTCTAAAACATTCCATTTTTTTCCCCCCCTAATCCTCCGAACAAAGCTGTAGGAGAAATTAACGTATTTCATTAGATCTAATAGAAAGGTTGTCAAAAGGGAGGGAAAGGTTTAATGGGGGGGGGGTACTGCATTTTAAATAGTTTGTTGTTGCTGCTCACTTTTCTTTGTAATTTAAATATTAGCTTTATTTGTTGTTCCAACTGCCTGGAATGTGTTTTTGCAAACTTCAGGACCAGTTCACAACAAACTTTCCAAATTATCCAGATTTGCAAAAACTAAACTGTGCCGGAATGGTTTGCTCATCCCTGTATAATATTGAAATAAGCCTTCTCCTGCTCTAAAGTAATTTCCTCATTGAATGGAATTAACAAAAGACCTTCATGTCAAATCATTATCAATTATTAAGATTTTGATGGCTAAAGATCAAGCTACACACTGCTGCATCTCAGTGCGTTACAGTATCTGCCATGATTTCTCTTAGAACCAGTGTCGGATTTATATCTTAGAAGCTTATAGGCATAAAATGTTTGCTTACTTAGGCCACACCCACTAACTGTTCACACCCCATTTTAAAAATAAACACATAGTAAAACATACAGTGTACGGAAGTGCTATGTGACTTATCATTTCATGCAAAGTGAAATAAAAGATGTCATAATTGACTATTAAAAACATTTTTCAATTAGAAATAATTACCTTTATCTCCCCCTGCCTATGTGCCTGACTTGGAGTGAATGGCCCTTTTGACTAAGCCACCTTTAAGCACATGTGTTTTCTGCCTATAGGAAAATCCATCCCTGTTTAAAATACTACGTCCCTTTAAGAAGGATCATGTATTTGAGACTGTTTGTTTATAGAAACAAAAAAAATCCAATTCTAGATTATTCTGTATTTCTAGGAAGTTAGACAGTTCCATTTCCTTTATACTGTATAATCTTTTCTAATCACGTCCACACTGTCCCAACCATTGTTTGTCTGACTTTAGCCTGGGGAAGATCTCTCTTTGGGCAAAAGTTATTAATGTTGAAAAGACCGATCTCAACTTTTTGAGTTTATCATGCAAGATCTCGAGTTGATTCCATGAGAGTATCGCTCGAGTTTTTCAATCTAATTTTTCAGTGGAAAGGTAGCCATACTACTAATGTAATAGCCATCACTAGCAAGTTTGTTAAAAGTATTTTCAAAAGTATGATATGATTATGGTACAGATAATATTATGATATAGTGAACTCAATTAAACAAACAAAGCTTTCAAACTCCATAAAGGAACTGCAGGCTTGATTATATGCCAGAATATCTTCAATATCAACAAGAAGATCAAGATACTTATATTATGTCAAATAATATGAGACTGCAATTTAGCTGGTGGCTTTGGTATATATTCATATACTTGCTATATCTATCCCTGTTGTTGCATGTATGAATCACCCTTTAATAACATTGTCTCTTGTAAACCTTAGCTGGCCCAGTAATAATCTGCCTGAAAGACCAATTGTTTTAAACTGGAAGCTTATCAGCATCTAAGATCTATTTTGTATTAGCAGAAAATAATTACATTGACTGCTTTTATTTTTCTTAAATTGAAGATTACATTGACACTTCTAAGAAAAATAAATATTAAATTTTTAAGGAAAAATTGTAACTTTAATTATCCTTGCAGAACATGCTCTACTCTATGTAGATGTCCCATTAAGGAGTAATATTAAAAACAATTGAATTTATAATTTTAAAAGGTATGAGGTGGAAACCCTATTCAACAAGTTTAGTAGTTGTTGCTAGGAGCTCCATAAAGAAATGTCAGTTCTCACAGCAAGTGATGCTTTTTTGACATATGGCATCAAAGAATCATTAAAACTGCACCTGCTACAGAAGAGGTCTTTTAGCAGACTTTCAAGCAGAAAAGGTTACTTGGAAAATACAAAGGGCAGGCCTTTTTGTTTGAACAGAAAAGCAGTGTGCTTGAAAATATATCATGACCTGATATAATGCGTGTGAAACTTGGATATTTTTCAGCTGGGAAAATAAAGATTCTCTCTAAAAATAGCATCTAGAATCATAAAATTAAGTAGTTTAGAAACAATTTAATTAAAGATAAAAATGTGGCACTTAAAGAATATTAAACATAGGCCATAATCAAATACTGTATTTACAGATTTTTATTGTGTAACATTATTTCTGGGAATATATAGACTTGACTTTGCTTCCCCGTTTAACAGCTGTGTTTTGCATTGTATATATATGTGTGTGTGTAGCAGGGCTGCTTTTGTCACATTCTATAAAGCAGTGTGATATCTCAATATGTTAACAGCATGTTCTTCTTAGGACATCATGTAAATGCACCTTCTTATCTTGACTCTTTACGGGATATTTATAAAGAATCTTTCAGTCCATTTCAGCCTTTTCTATTAATTTAGAATAATTTTGCTTCGATTTCATTAAAAATTGGTTGAAAAAATGTACATTTATTATTACAAATTGTTAAAACTAGTTCAAAATCAATCAAAATTGGAAAAATAGCCAAATTTAATGATTATCTTCAACTGAAATAACTCTAATTTGCAGCAGTAATGTAAGACCAATGCACTATACTTAACAATTCAGCAATAGCAAAAGCAATTGTTGCACCACTAGACCCACTAGACCCCCTAGACCCCACCAGCAAGTTGAGGATATTGGCATACTGGGAGCGGGTCCATGAGATCCCTATCCCCCCACCATCACTAATGAATGTGGGATCTATACATCTGGAGTGGCTCCATTTCCCTACTCCTATTGCCCAGTGGGTTGGGGGGAATAATTTAAATAAAATAACCCTTACCCCATTTTTGTCTTTTTGGTGTTATTTATAGCTTTTTCTTGTTGTTATAGGTAGTTTGTTTGTGGTGGTTAAGTTAGTGGTGTGGTGGTTGTTTTTTAGTGTTAGGTTACATTATTTCTGGTTAAGTATAGTTTTTTGCACTTTGCTTTGATGTTTGGATACTTTTGTTGCTGGATTTGGCTTTTGATGGATTCTAGGAGTGCCTGATGGCACAATATCAGAATCATCATTATGACTTGGCTTATTTCTTTATATTTTGGGCATGACAATATGCCCTGCATTAATGTATTCATATATCTTTATGTTATTTAGATTTTTATTGCAATACATTTATGTTTAAAACTTTATGCAATATAGAAGCTCCTTTGATCTCTTTAACTGTATGACTCTAGCTTTTAAAGTGTCAGCTTGAAGAGTGACACAAGTCAAATATTTCTCTAACTAAAAAAATAACCTAATGCAGAGTTACTGTATATAGAGTTCTAAAAGGGTGGTAGAACATTTACCTTTGCAGTAGATGAGAGGCTAAAACAAAAACATCTGTGCAACATTTTTGCTCATACAAATAATTGTGAATAAGCCCATCAGGTCAGTGACGTTTAATTAATATGAATTCTAATTCCTAAAACATGTTTAAATATTCATAGATCCATTTTTAAAATGATTCCTAAAAATGAGCTGTGTTATTTCATATTTGTTTCCACTGATGTACACAGACTCATGGTTCATGGATAAAATTACATTTATTGGATATCCAGCATCCATCTGATTGACCAATCTTTTATTGCCACAAAGACTGTAAACAGTTGTAGATGTCTCACATTGATCATTTCTGTAGACAAGAGATGCTTAAAACTGTTATTTCAAATATATTAATAAACTTCAGTCTTAGGCAGGAATGTTTCTAAACAAAATGTATTTTTTTACCACCAGCTATAATAAAATGGTATATGAAAGAAAAAAAACACATCAAATATAGCAAATGTGTGCCAGGATTCAAATTTTAATTGTACAAGTGTAATGTCCTTGTGGCAATATTGACTAAGATCGCACACTTTAGTACATTCCACATAAAACTTTACCCAAGCTATGAAACATCTCAAGGGGGTGAGCCCTGCTTACATTAGGAGTAGGAAATGATGGTGGGCAATATCATTATATAAGTAAAGGAGAGAGCCAGTAGTTCTTTTGCTAAAACACTAAAAGCATTTATTTAACTTGAACAGGCATTAATGTTGGTATTATAGTAGCTAATAATTATTATTTTACACACACACAGACACACACACTCACATATAGAAATATTTAAAAAGTAAATCACATTTTTGAAGTAGTTTACTTGTTACATAATCAGAGATTTATCAGCTGACATTTTTCTTAATATTGGGATACATTTACTAATACCCAATAACAATAAATGTTGTTTATATGGATACTTACACTTTTTTTTCAGTATCTGTGACGTGTCTTTGTTAGCATCACCATTTTAATAAAAATGCATCAAAGATGATGAAAACAGATGTGCCATTGCAGAATGCTGATCACTTCATATTCTATGATTGGCTATTGATAAATATGCTCTGCAATGTCACACTTTGTGTTTGACAAAGGTTCAGATGATTGGATTTCCAGAAATGTAAAATATTTTCAAGAACATCTTAAGTCATTTTCATTACAATCTTTCTCCTCTGACTACCTTGCTTCCATTAGGTCTTTATTTCTCATTGCAAAATTTCCAACATGCTTGTATACTTCATCTTAGCTGTCCATGTTGAGATAAAGGATCATCTTTATTAAATAGTCAAAAGACTGCTTTTTAATTATCCAAAAAGGACTTCAAATAACCAATTCCCAATTTTGAAGACTTTTGGAAGTATTTGAAAGTATTTAATACAGTACTGGTCATTTCTAAATGGCTAAATCATTGTTATCAGACCTCTACCATGTGCTTGTAAAAATATTTTTGCTTCATTTTGCTTCATTGGCTATTCAGATTGGTTGGTGTTTTTAGAAATCTGATGATGCCTTTTTGGTCCAGTGCAGATACTAGTAAAAAAACAAACTTGATTTTGGTAATACAGTACTATTCCTGTTTGCAAACATCAAATACTGTTATGATGAAACGTGGTTGATGATGTGTTTTGGACACTGAGTCATTTTGGATTCTGGAAAGGTACATAGAGGCTGGGTAGAAGATAACATTATTAAGCTCTAAAATACTTGAAGCCTATGTATTATATAGAAAATAAGAGGTACAAAACACTTTAATTGAATATAGAATAAAGCTAGATATACTTAGGAATCTGACAGCATATAAGTAGAGAAGAAGAAATCTGTATAATGTCATACAATAAACTAATAAACTAATTTGGTTAAGACACAAATATATGAGTATGTTTAGGAAGTTAGGTACTACTTAGTAAGTGTCATTAAGCATAAGCAAGGTACTAGCATACTGTGTATTTTACAAAAAGTATTGAATCTATAGTGCAGTAACAGAAACAACAAGCATTACCAAAAGTAATAAATTGCTTGCATGAAATATGTGAATTGTCATTTGTAAAGTGCAATGCATTCTAGGAAAAAAGCATATGCTGAAATTCAATTAGATGAACAATATGCCTGTTTGATATTCATGAGCATGTAACTTGTTACTATTTCTGTCAGAAGGCTAATGGACTTTATCATGTTGGAAAGATTATACTGTATGATAGTAATACCTGCAGAACCAATTCATTCTGCTGCATTATCTGTGGCAGTCCATTTCAGCATTAACCTTCCAGGATAATCATCTCATAAAATACAGCCTGTACTCTCGAGTCCAACATACACATGTTGCAAATCTTATTCTGAAGTTTAACAAACATAAGTTGCAGAGCTAGGCAATAAGGCAAGAAATGTTTCTGTTATGTTTTATATGTTGCTTAGTAGAATTGTACTTATTTCTTGAACTTTTAACAGAATTTCTATGAATTTGAAATATTTTGCACATTTGTAGTTTTAGTTTTCAGGCAGGCTACATGAAACCCCTACTGATAGCATAATTACGCCGTTTAAAGCACAGCATCGCAAACTGTATTTTTATAAGTCTCCCTGTTGATTAAAGGGGAATGTTAGCATTTATGTGATAAGATATACAGATATTCATCACTGCCATGCTATTTACCTTAATACGAGGCACAAGATGTGGTATTTTAAAGGGAAACATAAAGACTGGCATGTGCCAATAATGTATCTTTAGGATTCTATGCTTGTAACTTAATTAATTTTTAAATTTTTCAAATATTGAATAATTCTCCCATGTAAATACAATAATTGGATTGTTAAATTGTTCAAAGCTGTATAACCTAGAGGCATTTATAAATACTGTAAAAATAAAATACATAAAAATATACATACTGTACTTATACAAGGAGTGGCACACCCTTGAAGCACTACCAGATTTTTGAGACTTGAGGGCAAAATTTACAAAACTCAAAAAGGTTTTCTTGACCTTCTCAAGTTTTTTTGATGTAAAAAAAATGGCATTTGATCAAATAATATTGATCGCTAATATGGCCTTTATTTTCCTATGCTAGTTAGTGGTGATAAAATACCTTTGGGAGAAGTCTTGACCCCCAAGTCAATTCAACTCTCAACAGGTGAACAATGACCTTGTTGCATCTCATAAAAGCCAGATTGTAAGTGGAGACCCACCTGGGGATTATCCACAGTCAGTCCCTAAAGTTCCTGTTAGAGAAAGGAAAAAAAACAGTAAAAAGAAAGAAAGATTGCAAAAAATTGATCTTCTCAAGCACATCATAAACCCTTTCAGAAAAATGAAGAAGGGGCGGGTACTATGTGATGTATAATGTCACATACAGGGAGAGGAAGAGAGCAGCAGAGGCAAGTTTTTCATCTTACAATTCTGTTCATAGGATCATGAGATGAAACCTGATTGTGTAGTAGTGCAATTAATGTACTGCTGCTGGACACGATCAGGTAAGTTTACTTTATCATCATAGTTCTCTTTTAAAATGAAACTATTTATTTTATTATAAACAGTATAAACTTTCAATTAACATTGGTCCACATATTGAGCCAGTTGTTAATTGCCCATTTTTTTCTATCATCTTGAGAAAGTTTTCCTCCTGAGAGTTTGCCTAGTAAATGGTGATAAACAAAATTCATTATTATATTTCTCCCTCTCTTGCTGCAAAATAGAAAGAAAGTATAAGAGAGAATTAGGTCTTCACTAGGTCATCATTAGCAACTAGGGATTTTGGTTCAGATACCATTGCCGTGTTTTCATCTTAGAACAGGGGGGCCATTTAGATTTTATTTATAGGGCTCCCATCTCATGTAAAGTTTTGGGTGGGGCCTTTTAGTAACATAATTTATATTATGGACCCCAAACCAATAGCAGCAAGGGGGTTGGGACCAAGGAATGTGGTCAGTAACTGACTCCTGTGCCTCCTGGCTAAAGGGTATAGGTCAAGTGGTTAGTATTGACCCTCTCCCAGATTTCTCTCCTTTCCCATTACCCAATCAGAGCATGTCCCTCAGAGTATGACTCCCACCTTTGGCATATGCCCCCTACTTCCAGCACAGGAGTAGTAAGTAGTATGAGGTTTGTTGTTTTTACTGTGTTTAAAATATTCAGTGTGGTTGAAAGCTGAGATCAATCTTTCAGTGAGATCCTAAAGGTTCAATGGAGTTCTTAAAAAAAATAGAGCCGCAAAAATTAATATTGTACGTATTTTATATTTGATGATTGATTAGCTAATCCAACAAAATTCAAACAACATTGGATTTGTATTATCAGGTTTCGTCAGATTAATCCCAATCTGAAATTTAAATCCCTATTAACAACACAATCCTTTACTATTTTATAGTGATGTCCACATTGATTCTGGAGATATTATTTTCTACATAATGGAAATTTGTATCTGTGAGAACCAACTGATTTAGAAGATTTTAATATCTTAATATCAGCGATGCATTTCTTTCTAGGTCCAAGTTCTACTTTGTCTTTACAATAGTGACTACAAGGAGACTACAGCCTAATTTTTGTACTGAAATGTTTTGCTTGAAATAGAAGACAAATGTCTACTGCAAGACAAATATTTATATTTTTTACTGGACAATTTATGGCCTCTAGTATTGTGGTAACAAAGGTATTCTGATAAATTAAACTAGACTGAGAAAATAAAGTTTATTAACTGTGGAATCTAGTGAATTAAGTCAATACATAAAGGACTTTCAGGGTAATTCATCAACTGTAGCAATCTTTCTAGAGGTCTAGTGACCCATAACAACCAGCTGTTAGCATTCACTGGGATAAGTGAGTTACAATAATAAAAATGAAACTTCTGATTGGTTGCCAAGGATTACTAGACCTCTGGAAATATTGCTCTAATTGATAAAGCAACATGTGTTTTTTAAAAAGATTGTAAAGAAATTTGAAGGTTTCCCATACATCACTTTTTAATGTTTAAGCCAGTAGCTTCTCTGAGCTAGAAAATCACAGAAGCCTATTGTATTGTATTGCATTTATAAAGCGCTGATATATTACACAGAGCTTTACAGAGATTCATCATTTACTTTAATAGTCCCTAACCCATGGAGCTTGCAATCTAATTTCTATTCAGTCACACACCTATGCAGTATGTTTTTGGATTGTGGGAGGAAACCGGAGTGCCCAAAGAAAACACACACAAGTTCAGGGAGAACATACAAACTCCATGCAGATGAATTCCAGGGTGTTAACCACTGAGCCATCGCACAGCCCATAACTTGTTCATAATCAGTCCAAGCAGACTTCATATATACGTATATCAGGTGTGCATCAGTCTCCAAAAATTAAAATAAGCAAAAACAAATAAGATTTTGGGGCAATCATGTGCTCCCACAATGCTAGAAGGCTGATTTTGACTTTGGTGTTGGCTTTACTCCTCTGGAACATTCAGTGTTATGAAGAGAGTTTCTATAAAAAAATATGGAAGATGATTTGCATGTGTACAGGGAAATACATTTAATTTCACAAGCAAATAATGTTTCCCTCAGTAAAGTATGTCTATTTAATTCAACATATTTTGAACTAGAATTAGTTCTTGTTTTTAGGCACAAAAAGTCAAATAAAAAAAAAACAGAAAAAAGCTTAGAAATATAACTTGCTAGTATTGGATCATGATAAAGGCATAGTGACCTCACCATAGGGCTCCGCATTTTGGATTGTTGGTGTTTATGGTATATCTGCAGGATACTTTGTTCTTAGAGTTTGCATTTGTCTTGTTTCTCCATGTGGCCTTTCCATATTCTTTATAAAAAAAAAATTCATATTTCATACCAAGGGAACATTACAATCGCATACTTTGAAAAATGCAGTAACACAGATATAAACACTTACCATTTGCTTTTTCTACAATATAGCTTATCAGTGTTTACAAACATTCCAAGGACATTGTTATGATGCCTAATATTGTATTTACTTTCTGAGTTTATAAATATCTATTATCTAAGGGGGCAGAAATCTTTCACTCAACAAATAAAAGACTACTGCATAAAAAATAAAAACACAAAGCAAAACAAATAATGAATCAAGCTTTAGAAACATTTTACATGTATTAAGTAACATTAGAATGAAATACAAAGTAACAAACATCCATCTGAAATGTTATCTTGTATTACTGGTCATTTAAATAGAGTTTAAATGTGACTTAAATAAAAAAAATAACACATTAAGAACATTAACTTTCCTTTTATTTTGGCATTTTGAGGGAGCATGAACTTATGAAACGTTGATTAATTGTTAGGCAGGAGTAAGAAGGCATGAGATAGACAGTCTAAGATTCAAACAAAGATCAGGGTAGGCAGCAAACAGACAGGATCCAGTAATCAGAAAAATAATCAGAGTATACAATTCAGGCAAATGATCATGGGTAGGCAGCAGACAAAGCATTAGCAAATTACAAAAAAAAAACAGGTTGTCAGAACAAGGAAAACACACCCAGGAGGAAACAGTGTCCCGTAATAAGACAATGACCAGAGAAAAGCTCAGAGCATATAAAAGCTGCTAATTAGTCAGATAGCTGCACAAGCAGCTACAATATGCAGATGAGGTAATTGGTGTTCAGAAGCTAAGAAATGTGAATCTCCCATAGCCTGCTGTCAGCTGCTGCTGATCCAGTGGTAAAGCTCTACGCACATGTTACAGTAAGTTCTGTACTTGAATATCAGCAGGACACAATTCCATGGTGGAAGGCATTATGTTCAGTTATACACTGGAATATTTTCACATTTTACTGTCTTACTGAAATGCATTTTTCCTTTCTCTTTTAACATTGCAATGCAGTTTTTATAATTAGTGAGGCAAAAACAAGAGATTATAAAAGAGATAGCAAATTCTATCAAACTAATATATATTTCTAAAGATTTCATTCTAGTTTTTTTACTAGTTTTTTTTTTTCTTCTGAATCTAGACCAAAATCTTTTGAAAGGTTACTAGTCATGAATCTGTATTTCAATTAAAGATGTGATATTGACATTCGGTAAATTTGTTCTTTATTCATATGTGTGCTATTTTATTATTACTATCATACAGTTTTCCTCTTTCTCTTTATAGGGGTAATTCAGCATAGTCCAAACTTACCCTCCGATCCTTCGCCTCTGCTCGCACAGACTGTTATGCGCTCGCTGATGTATGCGTGCAGCACATCAGCGAGCGCATAACAGTCTCTGCGTACTGATGCGAAGGATCAGAGAGTAAGTTCGCTCTTTGCTGAATTACCCCCATATCTTTTTTTATTCACTCTGGAATTCTCAATATGTATATAAAAACTAACTTCAATACATGACTTGTTCAATTCCAGCTACCACTTCTTCCGTGCCCCCAGTCATAAAATAGTGTGAGCATATACATTTCTCCTACTACTCTGATCTAGTTTCACCATACATATTCCAGGAACTCCTTTACTTGTTATCTTGTTGAATTTTTAAAAATTTTTTTACTGTCAGTTGAAACTTTTCTACTGGTTTATATACACCTTCCTTGATCCACAATCTAAATGGGTGAAAGTTATTAAACTCAGAAATACTTCTCTGGGTCTTTCTGAATTTACCAAGAGAAATCTCACATTGTTCTTGCTAGATTTCTTTTGAGATTTTGAGATCAAGTTTTTCTATCCCGATTTTTCTAAATTTTTGATGGAAAGGTAGCCATGTTACTAATGTAAAGTATGGCTACCTTTCCATCAAAAAAAAAAAATTAAAAAAATTGAGATTGAAAAACTCGATCTTGAGATCTCAAGAAATCTTGTGAGAACAATGCGAGATTCCTCTCGATAAATTCAGAAAGGCCCAGAACAGTATTTGTAAGTTTAATAACGTTTGTCCAAATTTAAGTGTATAATTAAATAATGGTCTGTGAGTAATCAGATAATCTCCAAATCACAGCTCAAAGGCCAGCACAAACATTGTGAAAGTACTGATAAAAGTAAAAATCTATTGTTTAAATCAAGTTGGTTTAACAGTATACGTTAGGATTCATCAAAGACTGTGTAACTATATTTGCAAATTGTTTTCCACTGCACCTAATGGCTTACAGTTATCAACCTTGGTTCCTGTGTTAATAAGGAAGCACACATGATGCTGTGGCTCTAATACATTTAGTATTGATGTACTGTGAGCCAACAATACTCCTTCATGAGTCTACACCATAGAAAAATGGAGCGCAGATTGGAGCAGCATCAGGTATGATGGTGAAACATTCCATTAGTTTTGTAGTTAATATTGTACCATTGTTGGGTTTTCTACCATTTCCTCTCCATTTATAAAACTTCTAAATACAGAAATAATAATTAATTTTTCAAAAATATAACACAATGTTTATTCAGGTCTCTGCAGAGCTATAAAATCCTGCAACTATAAGTGGAAAGCACAAATATGATTAGCAGCTGCTACTATTATCTTTGCCATATTTATTTAATTTTCCCAAATGAAGTGATTAGAATTGTGTAGACAGCATTTTTTGTGTGCGCTATAGTGCCTCGTAGATTAAAAATGCAATCTAAAATGGTAATTCTACATTATATTTATTAAAACATTTGAGTCATTACTAAAATTTTTTAGTTTCATTAACAATTGTGCCTTATCAGAAAGTTTGGCACAATACTTTTAAAAATAACTACTATAAAAAACAGCTTTATAAAAAGGATTGTTTGAAATAATAGATACATACTGGAGTAGAAGTCTATTGACATAGTTCAAAACTTTTATTTCCTTCCTCTCACGATAGATAGATAGATAGATAGATAGATAGATAGATAGATAGATAGATAGATACAGATA
>WMED01011777.1:0-15097 GCA_019650415.1 Pipa parva
TACTGCTGTGCTGTAATGCACTATATGGGGTACTGCTGAGCTGTAGTGCACTATATGGGGATACTGCTGCACTGTAGTGCACTCTATGGGGGTACTGCTGCACTGTAGTGCACTATATGAGGGTACTTCTGTGCTGTAGTGCACTATATGAGGGTGCTGCTGCGCTGTAATGCACTATATGGGGTACTGCTGAGCTGTAGTGCACTATATAGGGATACTGCTCTGCTGTATGGGGCACAATGGAGAAAAGACTGCCGGAGAGGCTCATTTTGGCATTGTCAGCTAGGGTGTAATTAAACCTTGTCCCAGCACTAATATTATGGCATTTGAGAGATTTGCAGTAAAAATGCAGCGATTCTAATTATTTTGAGTTTTTACTGCGAGTTGATAGGAACCACCCAAGTCTTGTGGGAGGCAAGGGAACAATTTTTACTCACATCACTAGTTCACTGCCCAATTTCTCTTTTCAAAACCTCCAAATTGGCTGCGCGTCTGTGACAATTTATTAAATCGTTTCTATAGGAAATAAGTTAGATTAAAAAATGCAGTATTGAAATGGATTTTTTTTACTTTTTGATGCATTCTGATACATTTTCACTTCATTTTGGCACAATATTGACAGTATTTACACCTTATAGCTTTACCATGGAAATTAACGAATTAGGGGGGCTTATTCATCAAAGTGATCATTCAATGTCAGAATATATTCCCGTTGTTTCAGGTTGCTATGCTCTGATAGTTGTGAATTAATTACTCCTTATTCACTAAGTGGTGGATTAGCGAAGAAGCGTCGAATGTTTCTTTTATAGTGCGGCATAGTCAGTCATACAGCGCAAACCCTGCCATCAACCCCTTAATTCGCCACTTTGATCTGGGGAAGCAAAACTGGTAAATTTGACACCGTGCGCCAAATTCACTACATCTACAGACTTTGATGATTGATACATAGGCAAAATTCTTGTGTGTGTACGTGCAAAGTGGCGCAAAGCGTTCCGTAAGTCCTTGACTGTCATAAGCATACAAACAGGCCGCAAATTCCTCGCATCGCATAGTTAGCTGGCTACTCTAATATGGGGAAATAGGCGAATGAATGCGAATTCAGAACTTTATGGGACTGTTTGGTCTTTCCTGAATAATGTAAATGCTTGAGTTTCCTCGGAAACGGTCCAGCCGAGGGGGTTATTGACTAAGGTCTGAGGGGGATATTAACTAAAGTCCGAATTGTCAAGTAAAGGTGGTAATTCCCCATATTCAAGCATTCAGCAAACTGCGCTATGTGGCGAATTTGCCAGCTAACCACAGTCGCACATGATCCAAAAGATGGCTACCGAAGCAGTCGCGACTTCACTATGGGAATACTGACACAGTCGCTGTGGGAATCTGCTCTTTAGTGAATAAGGAGTAAAGAATCAGGACTCAGCAACCCAAAGTGAACAGAATTCACTCCGACAGTTGAATTCTCACTTTAATCAATAAGCCCCCCTGTATCAGAAACTACCAGCCCGCACATTAAATGTAAATCCCAAGAATCAGGGTTTGGTTACACTGCACATCCTATAGGGTGCAGATCACTGTTTCAGTTAAAATAATTCAGCATTTGGTGCAACTTTTATGGCCATGTTAGAGACAGTCAAAGGAAGATTCACTTTGGCACTGGGTCTCTGGCATAGCTGGGACAACACTCATTTCCCATAAATCATTGCTCAAACTGTTTAATGATCCTGAATCCATTCCCAGGTCTGGTTCAGGACATGCGCAGACGCCTGTATAGAAATGTCTATTTGTTTTTAGGGAGACAAGATCCAGCTTGGAGCCTGTGATGAGTGTGAGTTTCTCCCAGCGATTGTTAAAGACACAATTCATTGTATTCAGTATCTCCTGATATGCAGTTATTATTTTCGGAACATTGTTTCACCGTGGACAGTCTATTGTGTTCAGCCTTCTGAAAGCTATTGTTATTGCTAATTACAAAACAAAGCCATTTTCTCTTGGGATTTTGGTTGAATAATGAACTAATTATAGGACATTTATTTTTATTACTTTACTCACATGGAAGTCACACACAGCGCATATATGTGCTGGGTATTTAGAAATGCGCATCTAGGGAATATGCCAGTGTATTTCAGTCTGGCGTATTTTCTAGGCGTCCATATCTATTGTACTTCCCTGATACAGTGTGATCGCTGCCTCGCCATTCGCGGCTCCTCCTACCTGGCCACATTTTGTACACTGTGTAAATACGCTGACAAAATTGCTCACAAGAGCACCAGAGGATCCACTGAGGGGTTCCAGCTTTGGGGTTGGTCTTATAATGTCCTGCAAAGCTAATAATGTATTATGATAGATCTGTTGTACATTATAAATGAATAAATACATACACACATTACAGCCAGGGGCGATCCTGGCCCTATTGGCTCCCTGGGCCTTCCCCCCCAGCCGCGCCCCCCACTCACCTCCAACTGCATTCCAGCAATGCACCTCCTTTGATGAGGTAAATTGAATGTGACGGTGATCCTTACATGTTTGGGTCTTGCCGGCAGCTGACAAGACCCGAAAAAGCCAAGGAGCGCCGTCGCATTCAACTTACCTCATTAGAGGAGGTGCATTGCTGGAACGCTGTTGGAGGTGAGTGGGGGGCACGGGGCAATGGGGGGCAGGGCAAAGCAGGGGGGAGGTCAAGTTAAGCGATGGGCGATGTGGGCGACAGCACCCCTCAAATAGATTCTCCCAGGGCCATCGTACAAGATTCCCATAATGCACTCTCTCATATTTCGCTGACATAAAAAGCCATGCCAGCAATGCCCACAGCGCAACAATCCCACTCACCCATTCAGCAATATTTAGCTGAGTGGGAATCAATGGAGGGGGGGGCAGACTCCTGAAAACACACATTTCTGCACTGGGGAAATAGACTAGTGGCAATTGTTGCTGGGTAGGTTTGAGTGATTGCTGCACTCGTTTAGCATTGTGTCCTTAGCATATGGAATAAAACCAGTGTAATTTTACCTTTACTCTGTAATCTGATTCCGGGCGTGCGAATACATTTACTTACCCAGATCACACCTGTTTATTGTCAGCCTCCAGGCACAGTGCGGTTTAACTGGTAGAGTCACTACTATTATCCACAGCCTAGATAATCTGTCAGGTTATCATTGACAAAGAGTACTTCTGTGTCTGTGAGTCCAGCTAAAACCAGAGTGGTCCAGAAATACGCAGCGACTTGTCCGGTCTCTCCCGCAGATTAGTTATGAGATAAACAGACACAGGCGCCTGCGAATCCATGTCTCCTTTCCCTGATGTGTAACACTAATGCAGTGGGCGTAATGTTCCGCAAATTGACTAAGTGGAGGAGTGGTGCGAAGGAGCGAATGCGACTAGGTGAACTGCTCCAAATTCATCCATTTGACTTTGCAACATCAGACTGGGGAATTGGGGGGGTTGATTCCAGGACTTCCTGGGCTCCACATTCTACTTTTATCCGACTCACTAGCCACACAATGCATCTTTACACAATCGCCACTCCTATTTGACAAGTTTATTTGCTGCTTAATCAATACTGAGGAGTGAATTTGCGACTATTTTGATGCTGCGATGCGAATTGTAGGAAGGTGCATTTGACAGGTGAATTCATCCTTTAGTCAATAAGGCCCTTAATTAGAAAAGAACATTACAAAACTAATTTATTGATGGTTTAAACATGCGAGGGAAGCTTTTACATACAGTATATACATATGTAAAATGTACATATAATACATATATTAGGAGATGACATGAGATATAGAGACTTGAGGGCGAAATTTAATAAACTCCAAAAGACCCGATTTCGTCTTCGAGTTTATTCCCAGTGACATCTCGGCTGATTCTCGTGGTAAATATCGACTGTTTTCTCGGTCAATATTAACTCTTCAATCGAGTCTTTCGATTGGATTTTTGGCTGAATATGGAACCATACTTTACGTTAATAATACGGCTACCTTCTCAGCGAATAATCTGATCGGAAAGCTTCAATCGGTAAATATGGATTGAAAAAAAACGAGTCGATATTTACCGTGAGAAACAGTTGAGATCTCACAGGAGTAAACTGGAAATGACGAAATTGGGTCTTTTTTGAGTTTATGAAATTTGAGTTATTGAGTAAAGCATGAATTGTTGCGTAAAGGTGAGTATTCACCTGCTAACGACGGACACAAATTATCCAATAGATGGCTACTGTTGCAGCGGCGACTTCATCGTGGGAATATTGTCGCAATTGCAACTTTTTTATTGTCTTACCGTAGTTGCAACTTTTCAATGTTTAACCAGCTGTTTATTCAATAAAGTGCAGAGAATTAGGGCGTAGCCACCTAGAGTGATGAGAATTTCCTCTGACAGTCAAATTCTCACTTTAGTCAATGAGCCCCTTATTCATCAATGTGATTGTTCAGCACTTGAAGTGTATTCAATGTCACTTCCTGACTAGATGCTCCAATGAATTCTCTCCTCCTAATTTACTAAACCTATGATTCCCATAGCAAGAATCCATCTCTTGTATATTGTGATTCCAAACCTTTATGAGACTGGTCGGATGTTCATGAATAAGCCCCTTTAATGTGGAAAACTTATGGCTGTTCTCATCCATATCTCTACTGTTACAATTAGCTTCTAAACCCAGAAAACATACATAGGAGGACTCATCAACAGGGGCAAGCATTCACTGAGGTCTAGTAAGCCACAGCAGCCAATCGGCAGTGAGCATTCACTGAGGTCCAGTAAGCCACAGCAACCAATCGGCAGTGAGCATTCACTGAGATCTAGTAAGCCACAGCAACCAATCGACAGTGGGCATTCACTGCAAGATTTTTGCTTTGCCAAACAAGAGTTAGTAGCAAAATACCAGGGTATACAGTAACACTTTATCCAAATAATTTCGAGGAAAATCTTGAAAAATGGAAAAGTATTTTTTTACCTATAGTCCCCTTTAATTGGATAAATGACAGAGCTTGATAAATCCAGTTGGATCTGTCTGTGACTTCAGTAATGAAATATTAATAATAATTTGTCTTTAGTTTTCATTCAAGCAGTAAATAAACAAAAAATTAATAAATAAATGTTGTTTTCTCTTTAACGGGGACCTGGAGCTGATGGCTGTTGTTGGGCGCACTGAATGGGGGTCTCATTAAACATTCAGGGAATGTAAGGAATAACACAAGGGGTCCGGGAGTTCAATATCTTTCTAAACAGATGCTCGCAGGGAATTCTCTTCTTTTGAGAACAAGCGATCACAAGGTCAACTGCGAAGCTTTTATTCTCACTGTGGGAGAAAATGTTTGTGGGGGGGGGGGGGGGGGGGGGGGGGGGGGGAAGATTTTTGGCAGATTGTTTATAAGGAACAAAATCAAACAGAAAGTTTCTTCCGTTAAACTCTCTCATTATTTCACTTCTTTTCTCTCTCCTATAAAAGACTGGTTAGATCTTCCAGTTCCAGCAGTAAATTCTGCACTCTTTTATACATTGTACAGCGCTGCGTAACCTAGCGGCGATTTATAAATACAATTATACATACATATGTACACAAATATAGGTATGTATGTATAATTTTATTTATATAGCGCCGCTAGGTTACACAGCGCTGCACCACTCTGTGCTTCCACCACAACCCCTCTCCCATACTGTGCTGCCCCGCAATCCCATCCAATCCTGTGCTGCCCCTATAACCCCTCTCCCATACTGTGCTGCCCCGCAATCCCATCCAATCCTGTGCTGACCCTATAACCCCCTCCCATATTGTGTTGATTTTGTCTTGATTTTGATTGGACTGTTTCGTTCTGGCCTCCGTACACATTTGGAAAGCACTTGGATACACTTTGGGGGGTATTAATCAAAGTAAAAAAAATAATTTTCTTATTATATCAATATCAAATTTGCATAAAATAGGGCAAAAAAGTTGCCATTGATGAAATCGTTATTTTTTAAGCCTATTGTGACTAATTTAGTCGCCAAAAAAATATTCGCCAGACTGAGGATGGGAAAAACTCATTATTCACTATGGAAATGGTTGCACAAAAATGTTTGCGGCGAGAGAAAAAAAGTCGCTGAAGAATCGCAAAGAAAAAGATGCACCATTGAAATCAGTGCAAAATACAGTGGATTTAACGCGACAAAATTTTTCAGTATCGATCTTTTTTTCGGTCATGGAAAAATTTGAGTCACCGTTGAAAGTAACTGAGAAAAAAAATAAAAAATTGGCAAAAATGTGTCGAAAAGCGCCAACTAAAATAGAAAAATCCTCAAATGGGTCGAAATGACCTTGATAAATATTCCCCCACTGGAATCGTTTAATAAAATAACCAACTCTAGGCGTGATTATGTTTTAGACAACACTGAAAGTGGGGTCCCTTATTCCGGTAGTGAAGCAACCAAGGTGGACACAGACATATGCCAACTCGGAGGGCATACACAGCTGCCCATGGCGGGCTCTGTAGTGAAAAAGTAGCGAATTTGCGTAAGTTCGAGCGTAGCCAAACCCTCTCCTAGTCATACTGATTCCTAAATGATTTTCATAAATCATAAATGATATTCATGAAGTGCCCCAGAAAGGCCAATTTGGCTGCGATCAGCAGAGAAACAACAACAAAAAAAAATTAAAATAAGGATTTTAACTTAAAACGTGACATTTAGAGGGGCGACTCTGCCCTCCTGATTTACATTTCAGAAAGATGCAGGTGGACGGTAATGATGTGAGGCAACTGCAGGATTCTGATTGGTTACTCAGAATTCTCAAGCCTTTCATTTAAATCCCTGATAGAAAGTTCCGAACCGAGCTGCCGAAGAGGAAGTAGGTGGAGAGGAAAGATAATCATGTATTATATAATATTATCTTAGTCTAGGAATCAGAATTTTTATATTGCTTAAATAAGCAAGAACTTGTAGTCTGCTGCCAGCTGCTGGACACTGTGCGGTAATAATCCCGAAAATTCACTAAAATGATGAACAGTTATTGACTAAAGTCAGAATTGTCATGTAAAGGTGTGAATTCACCATATCTGGGTATTCAGTCAAATCTGTGATGTGGCGAATTCCCCAGCTAACCTGAGGCACACACTACACAATAGATGACTACTGATGCGGATTGCGAAACTGCCATGGGAATCCACTGTTTAGTTAATAAGGAGTAGAGAAATAGGGTGTAGCCACGAGAAAATCAGAATTCACTTCAACAGTCAAATTCTCACTTTCATCAAGAACCCCTAAATGTTTCAATGTTATGCATGTATAATGTATGTATGTATGTATAATGTATGTATACAGTATATGTATAATTTTATTAATAAAGCACAACAAATTTACGCAGCGCTGTACAGTTCAGCAATACAAATACAATACAGACATGCGAAAAGTGCATTAAACAATGTAAGTATAAAATCACAAGGATACATCACTTTAAGCGCTAGGTTGTGGTTGACACAAGAGGTTGGAGGTCCCTGCCCCATAGAGCTTACAATCTAAATGGGAATAAGACTTATATATACAGAAAGAAGGGTAATAAGAGCTGGAACAATGTGCTGGAACACAGGTTAATAAATACAAATAAATAGCTCAATAAATACAGATATTAAGTATGAATAACTAAAGATAAAATATATAAATAAAAATCAGTGATAAATATCAGCGCTAGTGCTCCGAAAGGTAGAACTTCAGCTTGGTTTTAAAAATGCAGAGGGAAGATAAATGGGTATAGAATTCCAGGTGTGGGGGCAGAGAGAGAAAGGGGTTTAAGACAAGAAAGGGCAGTATTGGCTTGTGGCATGCAAAGCTGGTTGCTTTAAAAGGAGAGCAGTTGATGTTGAGGAATGTACGGGCAAATGAGTGAGGAAATGTAGGGAGGGGCAACAGAGTGAAGTGCCTTAAATGTCAAAAGGAGAACAAAGTAAATAATTTGTTTGCTTACAGGGAGCAGAGCCAGATTGTGAGAGAGGCTGTCCCTTTTGGGAGAGAGAATTCTGCCAGCATAATTTAGAATAGACTAGAGCAGGGAGAGGTGGGAAACTGGAAGGCCAGATAGAAGAACATTGCAGTAGTCCAAGCGGGATAGGACAAGAGCATGCATGAGGGTGTTAGCAGTGGAGCATGAGAGAAAGGGGCAGATCTTGGCAATGTTGCAAATGAAAACAGGATTTAGCAGTGGAAGAGATGTGTTTAGAGAAGGAAAGAGCAGAGTCAAAAGTCACCCCAAGACAACGTACAGAGGTTACAGGGCTGATGGTGGCACCATCCACTAGAATGGAAAAGCGAATCCAGGTTTGGGTGGAAAGATAATGAATTTCATTTAGTAAGATTTAATTTGAGCTGGCGGTTGGCCATCCACAAGGAGATTGCTAAGAAACTGAAAATTTGAGATTGTAATTCAGGTGTTAGCACAGGAGCAGATAAGTAAATTTGGATATCATCGGCATACAAGTGATACTGAAGACCAAATGAATTGATAATATCACCCAAGAAAATTGTGCAGAGGGAGAACAGGAGGGGGCCCAGGACCGAGCCTTGGGGCTCCCCCACCCTAAGTGGGACAGAAGAAGAGGTGTCATTAGCATGGGGGACAAAAAAGGAAAGATCAGAAAGATAGGAAGCCAGCCAAGATGCAGCTTGATATTATTCACAACCTTTATATTTATTGCCTTGAAAACGATGTCCTCATTGTCACTATCACCTGAGATACCTTAAGCCTTTAATTCTAAAAACTCCAAGAGCCTGATTGACTAAAGGGTGGATTCCCCTGTTGAATTCAAGTCAAATCTCCAAAATAGTCTCAAATTCACTTCTCATTATTGACAAGGTGGCCAATAGATTTGTCGGTGCTGCGTTACAGGAAGGGCCTTATTGACTAAAGGGATAACTCACCTCGCTACAATTCGAGTCATATCACCAAAATAGTCACAAATTCACTTCTCAGTATCGACTATGTGTATAAACTAGAAAGGTCAGTTGAAACAACACAAAACAAATATTTTTTTTAATTTTACATTTTTTTTATTTGAACAAGATTTCCCAGAAAAATGACACAGCGCTGTTTAAATTGTGTAAAATAATGATAATTCTATTAAACACTGTTTCATTTCCCCTGTACTGTAAGTTACAATGTATAATGATGAGTTACTGTAAATATTGTAACCAGTGCTGGATTTACATCTCAGGAGCATACGGTCTAGGCACAGAAATGTATTAAACTCGGAAGAGCCGTTTCGGCTTTTTGTGAGTTTAATCGGCAGAAGGCTTTGAAGTTTCTCCCGGTAAGTATCGCGAGATTTGCCTCGTGCGATATTTGCCGTGAGAAACTTTTTTTTTATTAGATATATCCATGGAGAGGTAGACATACTGTATGGCTACCCTTTCCATGGATATATTTAATAAGCACAAGGCAAATCTTGCGATACTTACCGGGAGAAACTTCAAAGCCTTCTGCCGAGTTATTAAACTAGGAAAAGCGCAAACGGCTTTTCCGAGGTTAATAAATTTCGCCTTTGGTGTTTAGGCCACACCTACTAATTGACCACACCCCCTGTGGGCAAATAATCACAGACTAATTAATGCAGTGAACTGAAATGATTATTCTCTTTGGACTCATAATTTCATCAGGATCAACATTTAAATATTAAATTACAATGACTCCCCCCCTTGTCGAGGAGAAACGTACCCTTCTACGACCTCCTGTCTGCTTATAGGCACAGGCCTCTATTGTCTATAGGGAAATCCTTCCCTGCTTGTACAGCAACGTGTTGTCTAGATCACACAACTTGCATATCTGGCAAGATATAAATAAAATTGTTTTCACAACTTTGGAAGCAGGAACCCTTATATAGTAAAAGTCACTATTAAATTTAAGGTTTTTTTTTCCTTTTAATAATCCAGAGCAAATAATATTTTTTCTGCAAGTAGCATACTGTACATCTCAAGTGATCTGACAGCAAGAGACAATGTGGACTATTGTTTAGCTCTGCTTCCACTTATCTTTACTGACTGAGGTTGCCCTCCCAGCTCTCTATATTCTCTATAGTCTAACCCCTGCACAAATCATTACAAAGTGCGCCATAGTCATTCTTTGTGTTAGCGCTATATTAGCAGTACAATCATATCTACTATTATACGGCCCAGCACATCAGCCTATCATAACCCACTCTGTGCAGATACACCTGTTCATCTTCCCAACTCCTCCTACTTCTCTCCACAATTGCACCTCTGGTGTCTCAGGATTGGGTTAGAGAATATTTGGCAACAATATCCAAAATGAAAGCAGTTCAGCATTGGCTGGACAGCATTACTATTTGGCAGCTGCAGTTGCTGACCAACTCATATAAGTTGTCTGGTTAAAGAATAGATGGATCCTTGCGGGGTACACTGGGAGAATAGGTCTGGGCAATGGAGAGGTGTTACTGTTCTTTTTAAAGCCCCCCCCCCCAGTCTGGTGAGGCATGTCCCAGAGTGTTTAGGAGTTGTTGACTTCTGGTACCTACAACTGAGAGCATGTGATGTCACAATATTGCCTAGTGTGTGTATAGAGTAAAACAAGAAGTGGACTTTGTTACTATCCAATCAAATGGAAGTTAGGCGATAAGATAAGGATGATATCATGATTCCTTCTGTGTTTATGCTAGGGACTACCAGCAAGGGGCCATTTTGTAGCGTGATGGATAGTTGTTAGATAATTAACTTTCATGTCCATGTGTGTGATGGGGAGAAACTCATTTAGGGAAGCTTGGTTCTCCTAGGATATATATATATATATACAGTATATATATATATATATATACATATTGAGAATGAAGAAGCAGTAGACATTTTGCCTAGAATTAAGCTAATACTATAACCGGGCTACCTAGAAGCTTAGGTTTGTAGGTGGGGGTAGCCTATAGGCAAGCAGATTAAGTTGGGGTGCAGTCACCCCCAAATATAAACTTTATTGTCTTAAAGTGGTCTTCCTATATTGTCCCATTAATAAATGCCTTCTGTTATATGGAGACTGGCACTGTATGTGTTGGATGTTATACTTGACGCAGTCATCCTCAGCAATGCGCAGTCCGTTATCTCAATCGCTTTGCTACAAACTTGCCGATAGCAACCACAGAAGCAAGGATGGAAACCCGCTACACTCTAGCTTTTGTTTAATTACATTTCCCATGATTCTCACTCCAGGCGGAAGATTCCGGAAGACGTAGCTCAATTAGGGAAAAAAGTAAAAAACACACACGTCTGAACCCGTTTGGCAGGACTTTGATTGATTTCGGCAATACGGTGTCAAGAAACATTTGAAACGTATGAGAGAAAAAAAGAAAGTTGGATACATAATCTTGTTATAAAGTGTCTGTCCGTTAATAAAAAAAAATTATACCGAAAAATGTATCTCTGCGATTGGCAACATAGAGAGGTCTGTGCTCTTTCAACAGATCCGCAAGTTTTCCATTTCACTTCTCAGTACAGATCCTTTCATATTTCCAGTTTAATTTTACTTCATCCCTTTAGTTGTAAGTAAAGGATCCATGGTGTTCCGATCCCTTTCCCAATAGTCTTCCTCAAGGCACAAAATGTCTGTCTCGACTGTTATGGTTGGCACCGTCCATGTTGGCAAATGTCCCAGCAAGCAATCGGACAAGATGGTGGACGAAGTAGTAAAAAATAATCCAGAGGAGAAAAGTAAATAAATGTGAATCCTTTCGATACCTTGGAAATAAAATGTGACTAATTTTGCAACAGTCACTGGGCATGGCGCAATTTAAATGCTATCTCTCCTGCTAGACGGTCACATTCACGCCATAAATCAGTCACAGGGGTGCAATTATATACAGTACATATCCAAGATATTCCCAGCATGCATTGTTCGTTATGGCTGCTTTAAATTTGGACATCCTTAGCAGTCTTCACCTCCTCATTTCCCCTTTGGATTGCAAAGTAGTAGAGGATCTTTTTCGTGGCGTTGCAATGAAGACTTAGGTTTCAAGGACAGGCACAGCCTTTATAAAATGATTCCCTCTTTAGCCAGCTGACGATTCTGTAATAACCGATTACGGCGCCTTCGAGGTCTCAAGGAAATGATGTCGAGTTATGACATCTCTATGATTCCGCTCACGTGTGATTTGGTCTGAGGTTGCAGGACAGAGACAAGGACAGAAATGGAAATAATAAAAAAAAAAAACTCATTAGCTTAAAGGGGCATAATAGTGCTGATATAACTACACACATACATATAAAACTCCTTTATACTAAGCCAATTGCTGACACAAATAGTTAAAAAGAAAGATTTAGGGAAGAAATAATACTTGCCGTTTGTTTTCCTTAATTAGTTTTCCTGAGAGCTGACATTTTCCTCCCCCCACTCCCCCTCCGCTTTCTGTTCTGCAAGTTATGCAACATGAGAAGAAAAAGCTGGCTAACTGCTATTGGTTAAGCAGTCTGCTGACCTTTTGGCCGCATAAATTAAGTTGGAATGCAGGAGATTACAGAGGGAAAGCTGACTTGTGCACATGTGCTAAGTAGTAACACACATTTCCTGGTGCGGGAGTTTATCAGTGCTGCCTGCTCAATCATTCTGTGTCACATGACACAACTACTGGGGAGAAACGCTTCTCACTAAGGTATAGTACTACATATGTAAAGATGTAAATTGAGTATAGTTACCCTTTAATTGTGATATTCTGTGAATATTTGTAAGGATGTACAGCTACTGGATCATTTTATTATGTCTGACCACACTAATCCTGGGTATACACGGGTATCCTATAAGCAGACAAAATATACACTATGACCAGTCACAGTTCAGCTCTGTCATGGTTGGTCAGGACAGTAGAGTGGCTTTGTTATATTAATTGGTAGTCCATTTGGCTACTGAGTGTAATCATATCTGCAGTGGATCTGGGTGTTCAACCATCAGCTCAAACACCCGTGTCACTATGACAACAGTCCTAAAATTCTCAACCAGTGACTGTAGTTACCTTTAAAAGGAACAGACTCCAACAGTTATTTTGTATTGGTATTTATTCATTTATATAGCGTTGATATATTACGCATCGCTTTACAGAGATTCTACATTCACTACTGTCCCTTCCCCCTGGAGCTTACAATCTAATTTTCCATATTCAGGCACATACACATTTGACATGTAACGGATACTGTTAAATGTATATATATTTGCAATATATGTATTGAAGGGAGCAGTGAAAATTCAGATGATAACTGCAGGGAGTCTAAAATTAAATATTCTAATGGGCAATAGTTTAAAGGTCTTACTGTTTTATTCAGTTTTACTTTACGGTAGCTGTATCAGTTAGGCTTTACCCTTTACTGCTACCACCCTTGGCCATTGTCCTCCTGTGCTTTATAAATTTGTACATAAAAATAAATCAGATGTGGAAAGAAGATCCCGTATCAGTGGTTCTGGTCTATACTGACCTTCATGGCGGTGTAGATCCAATGCTGGTACTGGTCAACTTTGGCATACACCCCGGGTTTATTAGGGAGAGCACATCCAATTCCCCAGCTTACGATGCCGCACAGACGCCATCTTGATGAACGTGACAAAGTGTCCTCGCATACGAATGGACCCCCGCTGTCCCCCTGTAGCAATTATTGTTCATTATTGATGAGCAGAAAAAAATTATCCAGTCAACTGATACAATATACTGTAAATATGATCGGCGAGAAATGAGTGGGAAATGACGGCATTATAATCCCAGTGTCCCCCTTACTACTGCTATTTTACACTCCCTCTGCAGTAATGTCTATTTAGTGGTATAATTAAAGGACCAGTAACACCAAAAAAATATGGCACAGCAATTATGTAAATACAGTGCTTGTTAGTATGTTATATTTATGAATTTTATTGCTTTTATCTTTACTGATAGCAGCCATGCTGTTAAACATACCTAACCCAGGACCATTGATTTCCATATGTTTTTGGATGATACTGAGCCTTTTAAAAAGCCTTTTTTTAGCTCTCCAGGCAACAATGCTATAAATATAGTCAGTATATGATAAAGACTTTCTTATAAGATGTACATCTTTAGCTCTGAATCTAAGTCTCAGAGGGGGTTATTCACTAAAGTATGAATTCTTGCGTATAGGTGTGAATACGCCAGCGAAAGACAGTCACATTAGACTGCTACTGTCACAGTCGCGTCTTTATAATGAGAATGTTGTCTCAGTTGCAAATTTACTATGTAAAATTGTCGCAGTCGCAACTTTTCAAATTGTCGCTATCGCAGTACTGACTAAGGTGAGAATACACTTGTCCAACAGGCGGATGCTGTCACATGCTTAGTGCGGTGTAGTCAGTCGGATAGAAGTAGGATGAGAAGTCATGTGTAGTGTGGTGTAGTCAGGCGGATAGAAGTAGGATGAGAAGACATGTGTAGTGCGGCGTAGTCAGGCGGATAGAAGTAGGAGGAGAAGTCATGTGTAGTGCGGCGTAGTCAGGAGGATAGAAGTAGGATGAGAAGTCATGTGTAGTGCGGTGTAGTCAGTCGGATAGAAGTAGGATGAGAAGTCATGCGGAGTGAGGGGAACTAGACAAGTGAAGGGCAGTGACATCAGTCTCACCATATCCCACTAACTGTATTCTGTGTATATTCTATTTCTATGTCACCTTGTTCCTAGGTCATGTTGTCACTTAGTCACAGTCGCCAAAACCAGTTGATCAAAACCAGTCAGTAGTTTTATGCTTCTTTGTTTAAATAATGAAATGACAGGTTACTTCTTCAAGATAATTTCTCTAGAAACATCTCAAAAGATGTAAAATGACCATGACAGAAGTCCGACCTAGCTTGTTCCCTTCCTGGATACTATACTGGGAACCAATCACCTGGCACGCGTCAATCCCACCCTCTGCATAGCCGGCGCAGAACATCTTCCCAGTGATCTGATTCATGTAATACTCGGGCTGGTTGCACACGGAGCTGCTGATTATGGGGACAAATGCCTCCTGTAGGGTTTCTGATTGTTGACCTAAGAAGTAAAATAATACCAATATATGAGAAGGCAAAGATTTTATAAAAACACACACACACAATGTGTATTTAATATGAATGTAACTGGATACTTACCATAATACTCTAAATTTCCCCACCCAGTCACT
>WMED01011778.1:0-15097 GCA_019650415.1 Pipa parva
CTCTCTCTCCCGAATGCAGTGAAAGCTGACACGGAAACACTCCATATCGATTACTTCCAGGAATTATTGAATCATCGAGAAGCATCGATTAACTGGAAAAATCATGCTGATTTCATCTGTAGTCGATAGTATCGAAATGTGTACCGGCAAATATTTTTTTACAAAAAAAGCACTGCATTTAAGCATCAAGAGAAATAAAGCTGAAATATACAAAATCAACATCTACTACCTTTTTAAATGTGGTTGTATTAGTTACTCAGACGAGACGACCTATATGTTCAAAAAGCATTGTACTTATTGGCCTCTTTCTTTAGTAGCAGCAGATGTAACTGTATATTATTAGTGTTGGTTTTAGAGAAGTAGAAAAAAAAATGTAAAAAGACAAAGAAAACTGTCAAATCATGATGGGAAGCCACAATCACTGAGCTTGTTTTTTTGTTAATTAACTTAGTTCCCACTGTCATTTGTTCTAATTTGTCCGTGTCTGTTTAAACATGACAAATGAAGTAACAATGACATTTTCATCAATGACTCATATTTTGCTCTTTTGGACTAATTTAAAGGAAGAAAAGGGTGGTGTGTTTAACAAGTATAGCTTAGAATAAATGATCTAAATAGGAAAGACCGGAATTTTCTCATGCAACTCCTGCAGAGAGAACGTGTAACCCTCAGGGGAAAATCTTACGATTGTTTTTTATAGTGTAGGAAATCATAGTTTTAGGTGTTAATTTGCTCCCATTTTCCCACTAGTTCATCTGTTGCAGTACTTCCTGCCTGTAATATTTTATTCTGTATCACATGGAAGGTTTTTCGTGGGGAGCATTAGGTTATTTTACTTCAGTGCGTTTCTGTATAGTGAAGCAAGTTATGAACACATTCTGAAGCGCATGAGATGGTGAGAACTCCATGCTGCCATTGTGGAATGGAATCTAATTGAAGCCATCCTGCACCATGGAACACCTCAGTAGGCATAGGCTTGTAATCATCGTATGTGAGAAAGCAGAATAAAAACAGTTTAAACTGCATTAAAGAGAATGCATGTGCCATGGGATGAATTTAGTGTCAAACTTGGGCCAACATGGGAATTTGCTGAGAGAATTGAGGAGTCTTTCTCCCTATTCTTGAGAAGACAAACAGCTCTTGAACCACTGGTGGATAATCCTCAGAGGAAAGAGCCACAAGAGACCATGGGGAATGCAATCCAGATGCATAATAATTCATGCAAAGTTCTCATCAAATTGTATGGATGAGAGTTGGCAGGGAGAGTTACACATTTTTTTAAACAGATCTGCTTCAAACTTTCTTGTCCTCATCAGTAGAAGGAAGGTAGTGCTAGCCAGTATGCGTAGTTCCATAGGATTGGCTTTCCCAAAGATTTAACCAAATGCATGAGGACATACTGAGCTTAAGGCAATGTTCCTCTTAAAGGAAGTTCCAGTCCAAGTGTGACATACCACAGAAATGTTTTGTAAAGTTCATCAAAGTGAAGACATGCTTATCTGGTAGAGGTCAGGTAGCTCTAGCCACTCTGTAAAATGTGGAGGTGTGGCTTTTCAAAACATTGTTTCTAAGTCATAAACATTGAGTTGATTTGAGTGGGACTTTCTTGGGAAATATATTCAAATTATGCTTCCCAAATAGGAAACTAGGGATTGGCTACCAATTTTGTACAACAAGTTATAAGCAACACCCCACTCACTGGCCCAAAACACCGCCTGTAGACTGATTGGGACTGTCTGGTCTAAATGAGTGGAAGTCAGTTAAGCCAGCCACAAAAATTATTTTAAGGAATCTTTATTAAATTTATGGAGGGTTTCTGAAACTGTAGGGTGAGTTAAGGCAATATCCCTTGGAAAATAGATGTATTTAGAAAAAAAGCCATCTTCCAATATTTCATTGCTTAAAATTGTGAGGCCTATGTATGATATCTGTGTCATACAAGCTCTGACCAAAAAGCCACCTGAAGACAGCTCAGTTTTTGACTGTCTGGTCCTCATAAGAGAGCAAGTCATTGTAGCCAACACATTAGGTGCCATGTAAGTGGTCTCACAAATCATCCATCAAAGTGATGGAGACATAATTCATTGCTCACTGGGAAATGCATGCAAATTATCCTCTCCAAAACAGAATTGTCATATGGTTCCTTTCCTTTTAAAGTATTTATCATTGCAAACCCTGTAAATGGAGCCTCCCCATTGATGATGCTTTTGTCAAATGAAATTCAGCAGAACTTCCCTGAAAATAGTTTACCATGTCTGAAAAAAATAATATTCCGGCAAAACAACCAACATTTTAACTTGTGAAATTTAATAATCAGAATACCGACATCGCAATATCATTTTTGCCAATATCGCGATATTTTTATTTATTTTTTTGCCGATATTGGTACTGCCGATATCAGCTAATTTTTACCAATAGTGTGATATCGATACTGCCGATATTTCAATTTGACAACATCACGATATTGGCAATATCGATATAACAATATTATGTATTTTTTATAGAAATGAACAGATTAAAAGATTTTGATCAAATTTCGATATCGCGATATTGCCGATATCACAAAAATCAGCCGATATTTCGACTTGCAATTTGTTGTAGTATATTCTATTTCTGTCATTAAATGTTTACTCCTTGCATCTAGTCAACCTTGTTCATGGTATGCCCTGTTCTTGCAGGAATCCTCACCTGTACCTTAATATTCAGCTCTATCCTGAAGCAACTTCAGTAAAAACTAATAAATATATATTCTGTATATATTGCTTATGAAAGTAAGTTTTAATTTGTTTTCTGGAAAGAAAACATTGTCTGCGAGCCTTGCCAGTTGATCAAGTAACTGTTGCATGAATATTGGCTGAACTTTGTTTTTGAAATGCTAATTTTTGTATACCCTGAAAGAACAATTGAATATTTTGCTGCCATGTTCCCAGCTCTCCATGCTTTCTATCTGCTTCTTAAAGGTTCATTGATGACTTCAACAGTGGAAGATTTCTCACTACTGACTGTTTGTACCTTTGAAAATGGGGATTGGGGATTTTTAAAATTGCAAAATTACTCAAATTAGAGGGTTTGTTGTGAAGTTGGGGGAAGAAAAGAAACCTGAGGAAGGTGTGTTGAACACAGATGGTCATAAACAAATGGAATAGCCTTCCAGCACAGCCTTCCACACAAATGCAATGACTAAATTTAAATATGTATGGAATTCACCAAACATGTAGGGCAAATATGATTAAACTCAGAAAGGTCACTCTGGGTCTTTCTGAGGTTACCGAGCGAAATCTCGCAGATTTCAAGATCAAGTTTTTCTATCCCGATTTTTCCAAATTTTTAATGGAAAAGTAGCCGTGCTACTAATGTGAAGTATGGCTACCTTTCCATCAAAAAAAAAAAATTCAAAAAATCGAGATTGGAAAACTTGATCTCAAAATATCTTGCAAGAACAATGCAAAATTTCTCTTGGTAAACTCGAAAAGACCCAGAGTGGTCTTTCCGAGTTTAATAACTTTCGCCCTCAATGTTGAGAAGACTAGATTAATCAATTTTTCCATCAAATTCTATGTTTCAATGTTTCTACATCTCATTATGTTGTGCCTGAATGAATCTATTTTATCCTAATACTAGGATATTCTGGACCAGTCATTTGCTCTTAGCCTCCAATATCCCATGTAGGTCCTAATGGCAGACAAACAGAAAGCTTCTTTTGATCATTATAAGTTTGTTATAGGCTGAGGAGTACAGCCAAATAAGTATGTTCAGTATGTTCAGTGCTTCCTTTGATTTTGGGGTCACTTGGAAGAATCTATTTCTTGATTTGCTTCTAGATGTGTGGACTAGATGAGTAATATCAAATACAGTGCTATGGCAGGCAATCACAAAATCCACACTTAGTTGGCTAGACTGTGTGACTGTAGAAGCCAACTATTCAGTTATGTAAGCAGCCAAATATATTTGAAGCAGGCCAGAAGGACTAAGGCTTGGTCATTTGCTAGCAAGGTCACCTAGAGACCTGATCTGTAGCGAATATATAAATAAGACACATTAGATCTCTACAGTTGGAATATCAGCTGACCTGACAGCTACTGATATTTGTAATGTGAGCAATTTTACCTGAAGCTTGAAAAGATGCTCAAGCAATAGACATGTTATATTCTTGTATTTAGTCTCGTTTGACATATTTTTGCTTCAACCAATTTCCAATTTGCCTTATCCTTTCCTGTGACAATGAGAAGGTGAAGATCATTAATTGGAGGCACTCCCAAGTATGAGAAGCAGCACCACCCGAGAAGGAGTAGGATTTACGTATCTTCAAACACCAAAATAAATACTTGAATTATGGTCATTTTATTTTTTCTACTTTATAAGCCAGCGTCCATAAACAGGAGACCCGAGGTAAACCTCCATTAAACCTCCATTAAACCTCAGTGTGCTGAGTATCATATCCAGACTAAAGTATAAGTCAGGGTATGAAAATGGTGTCCTGCAATTATGGTCTGCCCACCAAGCGGTTAACGAGGATATGTTAGTGTGAATGTGTAATTCATTGCTGCTAAACACAAGAGTTTTTTCCAAGCTGTATAAACAGAATTGGGGCTTGCTGTTGTTAATTGTATTAGCTTGGTTTGATACCACTATCGTTGTTTGTAAGCAGATACCTTGAGAATGGGGCACTGACTTCTAAAATGTGCAGGAACCCTAAATTGTACTCCTATGGGTATGAGGATGGCAAGATTTATATAGTCAGTTACTATTAGGATTGCACTTTCATATTAGTATATACTGAAATATATATAATAGTCCATAATGCAGATACATCAGTGTATCCTTTTATTCCCAATGTATACATATGGTAGTTCTTTTGTTTAACCAAGCAAGTTGTAATTCTGTTTTGCTGTTTATCCCTGTTATTACAAAACAATAAAAACTTTAAATAATAAAAAAAGCCCAACTATTTAATAACTTGGGCAATATGGGAACAGGATAAAAACATAAGCATTTTGTGTAAATTATATATAAGTAAGTAAATTGCATCTATTGTCAATTTGCTTGACATAGTAATTACACAAGTGACAATCGCATTACTGGCGTTTTCAGATAATAGTTATAGACATCAAACTTGACATTATAAAAGGCTTTCACTGCTGGTTTGCTTACCTTAGCATTATTTACTTTAGTTCAGGGAGAGCGCAGAAGTGCGTCAGGTTTGTTGGTTCCTTTTCTCCAGAGTAAAAAGTAAAAAAAAAAATCTGTAATAGGATTAAAACGAATAAAAAAAAATGTTGCTTGTTTTAAGAAAAGCTTTCAGGGAAATGTGATAAAGAAGAATATTTTACTGTGGTCTAATAATCCCTAGCAACCAATCCCCAGTTAGCATTTATTGCTATAGGGAAACTAGATTAAATAAAGCCAACCTCTGAAAAGTTGCTCGGTGCTGGGTTATCATATAGAGGCTACTCTACCCCTTCCTGTAATTTATAAGGATATTATTAGACCCTGAAGAGTTCCATGACAATATAAAAACAGGAGGCCATAGGCTCACAAGTATTTTTCTATTCATTTAAGTCATCTAAAATTTGTCAGGGGGAAATGTGTTCTTAAGCATGTAACATTGATGAATATATTTTGTATGTCATGTCTTTTGTCTGGTGGATAGTAACCTTAAAGGGTATGTAAAAGCAGTTATAAATCAGTGATTAAATGTGTGTTAACCCACTAAGTTTTACCCTTTAAGGAGTTGAAAGGCATTATATTTTTCTTAAACTACTCCTACCTATTCATTTTCATTTCACTCGTGGCAGCATACGACATAACCACACCTCCTCCACCTCCATAGCCATGCCCCCTCCACCGTCCTGCTTTTCCCACGATCATCTCATATAGCTGAGTGGCTGAATAGCTCTGGGCATGCGCAGTCCTTTTCACTCCGACTGCATCTGCTATAACAGGGGTGGGGAACCTTTTTGGCACGGAGTGCCAAAAAGATGACGTCACTCACCAGCGTGTCACCTGAAGTGCCGGTGCTGGTGAGTGACATCATCATGCCTGCGTCAACAGAGGAGAGCTCCCCTGAGAGCAAGCGCTCCGTCAGCGCAGGCCACGGATTCGGCCTGAAAACTGTCAGATCGGGTCTGTGGCCTGTACTGAATGCAGGTTTGGCGAAGGCTCTGCATGCCCTCTCTGGCACGCGTGCCATAGGTTCGCCATCCCTGTGCTATAAGATGGAGGAGGTGTGGCTATGGAGGTGGAGGGGGTGTGGTTATAGTGAAATTAAAATGAATAGGCAGGAGTAGTTTAAGCAAAATATAATGCCTTTCAACTGCTAAGAGGGTAAAACCTAAGGGGTATCACTCATTTAACCCTTGACTTATAACTGCCTTTAAAGAAGAACCTAGGCTGGTGGAGCTACTTACCTGTTTTTGTCCCGGGCCACTTCCTATCTGGCTTTAGTCTCTTCTTCCTAGGCATAAGAATGAAATGTATGCATACGCAGAAACAGTTTGTGGTCCTAACACCACTTTTGTGAATAGATGGAGGTGACCCATGCCAATGTCTCATTAGTATTTATTCATCATCTAATATCCCGCAGCAGCAGCAGAAGGACCAGGTTCAACCCAAATCATATTATTATACCTATTATTAAGCAAATGTATTTAATGTAGCAATAGTTAGTTTAAATAACACTACCATAACAATTTTAACATCTAAACAGTCCGTATTTTCCTTTTTTTAATGTGGGCTCTGGGTATATAATAATTTTTTTTTTTCATTGACTTAAATGACGTATCGAGCAGGAAAACATGACTGCTTACTGCGCAGATGTACTGGAGGTGGAGTGTGCGTGGGCTTGGACTTTCCAGTTTTAAGAAAAATGGATATTCAGATATTCACTGTATTAAAGAATGGTTTTATGCATTCAGAATAATACTTTCGGCTTTGAATCTCATTGTAGCCAAATGGTTCATAAAATGCTATAATATGAATTTGCACAAGGACTTTCAATGCAGTTAAAATGACATATTGGCCTTTATCAGTCAGCGCTCTGGCCCTAATTGCAGTCTTTTGTTTGGAAGTTTATGGTCATTGTACGCGTATTTGTAATACCAGTGTACAGATAATTTCATAATTTAAGAAGAAAATAACTGTAATCATGGAAAGCAGCGTTCTTTTATTAAATATCACAAAAAGTTTTACAATTGAAATATAATGACAGGACTTTCACTCCTGCTAAACTAGGCCACAGCAATCAGATTGCGTAGATGTGAATGCCTAATTATGTGCAGTGAGGAATTACACATATTGTCCCTTTTCAAAAAAAAAAAATCCAGGTTTAAAAGGGCAAACAACATGGCTTAATCCATTTCAATAGTGCTTATAAAATAATACTTAGGGGGTTATTCTCTAAAGCCCGAATTGTTGCGTAAAGGATTGCATTCGCCAGCTAAAGACAGTCGCAATAGACTGCTACTGTTGCAGTCTCGTCTTCATAATGAGAATATTGCCGCAGTTGTAACTTGAACATGGAAATATTGTCACAGTAGCAAATTTACAATGGGAGAATTGTCGCAGTAGCAAATTTGCTATGGGAATCCGCTATTTGAGGATTCGACACTTTAGAGAATAACCACTTTTTACTTTGTTTAATTTAGTATTTTCAGTTGCCAGTCTGACTCAGCAGCAGGTTGCTAGGTTCATTTACCTTAACAACCAGAACATTTGAAAGTTAAATATTCTAAAAACTGCAAAAAAATAAATAAATAAATAAAGACCACTTGCAAACTTTCTGACAATACAATTATCTATAACATACTAATATGAAATTTATTAAAATCGGAAAGACCGCTACCGATCTTTCCAAGTTTATCGAGCGAGATCACGCATTGTTCTTGCGAGATTTTTTTCAAGATCGAGTTTTTCAATCTCTATTTTTCAAAATTTTTGATGGAAAGGTAGCCATGCTACTAATGTAAAGTATGGCTACCTTTTCTATTGAAAAAAATTAAAAAAATTCGAGATTGAAAAACTCTTGCATTAGACTGCAATTGGTTAAGCAATGTGCTGACCTTTTGGCTGCGTAAATTAAGTTTGTGTACATTTGGAATGCAGGAGATTACAGATGATAAGCTGATTTGTACACATGTACTAACTAAGTAGTAAGTAGGTGAAAAATGTCCAGGGGAGGGAACCTTTTCATGGAAAACTGGCCAGTACACGTCACACACACATTTCCTGGTGTGGGAGTTTATCAGTGCTGCCTACTCAATCATTCTATGTCACATGAAACATCTACTGGGAAAAAACACTTTTCACTAAGGTATGGTACTGCACATATCAAAAAATGTAATCTGACTATAGTTCTCCTTTAAATGTTTCCATATGAACTATCATCATTCTGTTATCCTGCCATCTGGACTTGCTGGACAAAAGGATTCATATTTTAAATGATTTCTTAACAGAGACGAGCAAAGAAAATAACAACCTCAGATGACCGTAGCAAATCAGGTTTTTTTCCAGAAGCCAAGATTATTCTCTCCTTCTATTAGAAAATCAATAAAATTTAATATGAGGTATGAAATGTGTTGATTGGCAGGATGATGCAATAAAGTTTGATTTTTAGGTAAGAGCTCTCCTGGGAGGTGAGAACAGAGATAATTTTGTCTTGCTAAAAGAGGTCTCACATTTTCAAGCAAACCAAGAATTACTTATTCATAAAGTTCTTTCAATATATAATTCATTTCCATCTGGATCAAAGACCAGTGATATCTATTTGGGTATAGTGCTGACCTTCTGTGCTATATTAGACTTTGATCAGATTTATATCTCTTCCTTCTATAAAAAGCAGCAGACACCATATAAAATATACATGTGTTTCTATTCTGGATAAACCACAGATAAAAGGAGCTTTCAGTATTTCTTTTCAATTCACTTCGCTAGGCAGGTAAAAATTTGTGAACTGAATTAAAACGTGGGGAACCGTAAGAATGTAGTCTATGCTGACAAAATAAGGTATGGCTGAGTGAGATAAAATGTGAATATTTGTGTGATATATATTTGAATTTTGATCAAGTACAGGTTGAAGTTTAACAGACTAATTTGTGAATCGAGTGCATGTGTTAAGTTTGCAGCATACTGTACACAATGACATCTGCTGGAACAGGTAGTAGAAAAGCAGAAATGAATGTTATATTATGTGCAGAGTCCTTACTCTAACTTAGTGTGTAATAGGTGGGATGGTTAGAGGTAAAGTGACCTGGGCTTTACAGAGGGGTTGTCCCGGTGTCTCCCTCAGCCAGCTGAGGAGGATCCACCCTGCAAAGGAAAGTTTATCTGTGTTAGTTATGAGGTACCTGGGGGTAAGAGACCAGTAGGTGTGACCTAAGACAAAGGCGTTCTGCATAGTTGTCATTATACAGTAGCTGCCACAGAGAGAGAAAAGTGACACATTCCTGCAGCAGAGGTCCCTAGGGGATGTTTCAGGAATTCCTGGGGAAGAAGCTTAGCTCTAGTTTTATGGTAAGCTTCTATTAGTTTATGTCTTAGAAAGATTATTTGGTTAGGAGCCGACAGCCCAAAGTCCAATCAGGAGTGAGTGAACGGGTAGCTCCCAGAGGATAAGGTTTACAATCCTGCCATCAGTTAGGGAATGGAGTGTTAGGACTAAGGTTCCCCTGTTCCTGTGATGGGCTTCTGTGGAAAGAAGAGCAAGGAGTCTATAGTATAAAAAGTAATGTTTTTTTTTTGTTTGTTTGTTTAATTGGAGAATTTGCTCCTTTCACTTTCCAGAAAATAAGTTTTAGTTCAGTACAGATTATAGGGGAAGGTTGGTAAGGAGAATTTGATCTGTTAGGCAACATTGAAGCTCAAAAACAGAAGAAGAGTATAGACCATTTAGCTAGGCAGGGTAAGCTGTGGTCCCAATGAGTCGCAGTTTAGCACCAGAATACTAATGTGGGGAAGTACATGCATCTGTTAGGGACAAGGGCTTTCAGAAGCAAGCTCAAAGCACTAGGACATGGATTCCACTCATCACCCTGTTATTGGTTGATACTATTTGGGGCCTTCAGGATTTTTGCTTAGGAAAAGTCCAGTATCCAGACACTGCAGGTGCTTACCCAGGCAGAAGAAGAGGCCTCTAAACAGAATCAGCAGGCAAAAGCGTAGTTGACAAAGCTGTGGTCTAGGCAGACAGAAAAGATCTGTATCAAATCAAACTAACATCAGGACAACCATCACAGAGTTAAAGGTCTGTAAAAAAAAGTTGTACATGGAACAAAATAAGGCTTTAGAAAGAAACTGCAGCTGAACAGATTGGTTTCAGTTGTACAGTTAGTTAGTTCAGAATTGGCCTGGTGGACAGCTCAGGTAAGTGAAAATAGTAATCCAAAGGTCCGAGCCATAAACAGTGTAGTGCTAAGACCGCTGCATGGAAGACAATATGCTCAGTGTTCAGACAGGAGAGGACCCAACACAACTACATATACTAGTGACATGACCTTAATACAAGAGAACTTAATTTAAAAAATAATTCACTAACAAGTTTGTTAGACCAGCGGTTGTCTCGTGCTTTAGATGTCAAGCTGTATTTTATATTGCTAGAGGACTGACTCTCACCTCTGTCGCAAGCTAACAATTTGCTTCTAACCTGCACTGCTTCCAGGGTTCCATTCATGTCCCTGGTGGAGGGCTAAAGAGAATATATGGCTTTTTTTTTTCTTTTCACTAATGACTTCATATAGGGAAACCCACAGGGATGGAGAAACACGAACACACCACTCTCAGGCTACAGAGAGGACAGTGGCATAAGCCTCCATCCATGAATTTTGCAGCAAAAGCATGGCAGCACGGGGACCTGTAGGAGTAGAGCTCTCCTCGTTCCTATACATAGGGTTAACTAAACCTTATCTCTGCTGGACACTCCCATTAATTACAGAATCCATTCCCAAGTAACAGTGCATTACAATGCCTTCCTTGGAGGATGTCACCAAGGGGAATGTATCCTTCTACACTCCTTCCCTTGAACTCCTCTTACTTAAATTATATTGTCTATACTCAGAAGCCAGCATCAGGGAGGATACTAAATATTCTACAGGATTTATTGCAGGGGGGAAAAGGTTATTAATGTTTCATGCATTAATTAACATTTCTAGAATGTCTTACAAGAAAGTTTATTGTAAGACATTCTAGACTTTCTGGTGTGCAGGCCATTCATTCGCCAACACAAGGATGAGAGAGATACAGTCTTCTCCTGACTAGTGAGGTCTCTAAGTTAAATTGAGATAATGCAGTCATTTAATACCTTCCTAAGCCAGTTTACAGTATCTAAAATCAACAACACATATCATTGTATTTTGAATCAGAGCAGTTTATTGCCCTCAGGTTGCCCAGGGTGACAGAGAAAGAAGCCCCTCCCCCACCCCTTACATCATTGTGTTTACAGTGGCCTTAGCAGCGGGGACTTAGCATTAGCAAGGTGGGGAGTGCTGAATCGTTAAGCAGGGGGCTGTGGAAATAATCGCACCCCTATAGCTTGCATCCCAGAAGGCTGCCTAGATTTAGTTATGGATTTTATTTGAAATATTAAATGTGCATGTCATTTTGTATTCAAAAGTGTGACTTTTGTTTATATTTAAATGTTCTTAGTCTGTCCTTTTCAGGAAAAATACCCACTGTATAGCAGTTTAAAGTATAAAAAGTAAAATAACCTTTAAAACTATCATGGGCATTAGACAAATGTAGACCTAGAAATTCATTAATCCCCTTTTATCGATTATATACTCTGCTAAGCATTTAACAAAAGAAAAACCCCAGGTGACATCTACCTAGCAACGAATTCAGCACAAAAGCATAGGATTTGCATTAAATAAGAATAATGAATGGGTTGTTTATTATTACAGTGAAACTACAGCAGTAGTAAGTCTAGTCTTTAAAAAAAAAAATGGTTGGATCATTTCAATACCAATACAGAAATTCTAACCCAATCTATTATTAATGTCTGTAGGCAGAAAATGTAACTTTCAGTGATTCTGACTCATACCGCACTATAAATTAACAGACTGAAATCTAAGTCTAAATTTTCTCCGTGTACTTACGGTATGTACTAATCGAGAAATGCTTTAAATCATCTAGATTTAAAAAGATAAAATCCTGTTTTTTGTTTTTTTTTAATCATACCCAACTCTCTCACTTCTACAAGATAATGGGGGTTATTCACAAAAGTGCAAATTCGACTGTCGAATTCGCAAACAGTGGATTTCCATAGCAAATTTCCCCATTGTAGAGTTGCAACAATTTTTTAATGTTTAATATTGTGACAATTTTCCCATAATAAAGTTGCGACTGCGACAATATTCTCATTATAAAGACGTGACTGTGACAGTAGCAGCCTATTGCGACTGTCTTTATCTGGTGAATTCGCACCTATATGCAGCAATTCGGACTTTAGTGAATAACCCCTTGGTACTTAAAGCAACAGACCAGCCTGAGGTATCACAGTGTCACAATATAAATCAGAATTGCTAGTCCTAGTTTCAAAAAGCAGCTAAGTCCAGATAAAGGGACGACAAAGAGAAACATATTGGATTTTTAAAATGAACTGCCTCTCACCTCTAGGACTAAATATAGATCTGGACTTAGCTGCTTTTTAAACTTAGTTTTAATACAATTTTTTAAATTATTTATTAATATTTATATACCTCAGCATTATACTATAAATCTCAATAGATCTCAGCAGCATTCATAAAACAAATCGCTTCACCCCGGTCTCATTAATACAAACTCCAGCTTTCATCTAGGAGACACATTGTGCTCTTTTGAATAATGTCTGTTTTTAGTATTCTACTAGTATTCTGCGCACTTTCCGACGATGGACGCAAAATGCAGAGCGCACTCTCCGACGATGGAGGCAAAGTGTGGGATGCCATCCACAGTGATAAATTCAAAGAGCAAAACAAGCTTCCCATTTATAAACTTAAAGTGCAGAGGACAATCCAAAATTTCACATTTGCCAACGGTAAAAAGAAAAAAAAAAATCAGAAAACACTCCTTAATGCTAAATAGAAAGTTCAGAGCTAAGGTGGCCCTCCAACAGTAATATTTTAATAAAGTAGACTAGCTCATTGCTAGAACCTAATTCATTCACAGAAGAGGATATATAGAGATGGAACCCTAGAAGTAGCTCAAATGACGTGGAAATACACAGTAAAAAGTTAGGTAGGCCTAAAGATAACTAACCACCTGGCTACACAGTTTTACTCCTATATGCTGTGCAGCTTTCTTAAAGAATACCCCTATACAGTTGTGTTTACACTGGCATAACCAAAGCCAATGGATAGGCAGATACAGACCTCTGTCCAAACCCAAATGTTCTTGAGCTCTTATATTCCTTTCTGTTCCAGTAATGACCACTGCAAGCGCAGCATGGAGTGATCTACTGTTGTGTGTTACACAATTAGATGAGGCCTTATCTGTGTTTCTTTCATTGTGTTGGTTTGAATTAGCAAGCATTGATGGTCAACCAGCACAACTATTCTCAGGCATTGCAGAGCAATTGGTGACCCTCCAAAAGCCTTATAATATTAGATTGTAAAGGAGAGCATCATTAGGCTTTTCACTGACCAGATAAAGTAATAATACAACACAAATGTGTGTATGAGAAAGATTGTGGTTTTGATTGCACACAACAGGAAGTAAACATGCCCCATAGAAATCACATGGACAAACTTTTTGAGTAGCCACAATGAATTCATTAATAGTGTTGAGAGAGGGGAATATGAATTTACCAAAACATAAATAAATAAATAAATAGAGGATGTTGAGGAAAGTAGATGAAACCAAATGATGTCATGGAGAGATACCTTCCTTGGCTAGATATGTGGAAAATTGAGGCACAGAGATTACAGCTCTGTTTATGATTCTCTGCCAGCACCTACTTGTTTACAGGATAGCGGGTTGAGGAAAGATGACAGCTGGATCATAGGCGACAAGGAGCCTTCCTTTGCAGTAAATCTGCGTTGTCTGGCAGAAGGCTGTATCTTGTAGTGGTGGAAATAGAAAAAGTTTATTGGAGTGTCAGGACATGTAAAATGAGATGATTAATTTCAAAACACAGAAAGAATTTCCATTCCAGGTTTGGAATACATCGTTGCACACAGAATTCATTGCCAGTCACTACTGAAAAAAAACAAAACAAAAGGCACACAATTATGCATCTTTAATGGTATATATAATCAAGCAGAAAACAAATACTATATTTGCTAAGCTTGTGAAGGATCTTTAGATGTTAGTGTCACCTGGAGATAGGAGTTCCTTAAAGTGCATCTGTCACCTCAAAACACTAATACTAATTTAGGTTGTACTAATGAAATAAATGTTTTGTAAATCTATAAGTATTAAAAAAAATGTACCTTTATACAGAGTCTCTCTGTCATCTCGTTTCTTCATGTGGGCAGGGCTAAATGATGATTGACATTATAGCTCCTCCAATCAGATCCCTGCTAGATCATGATTTAAGGGATCTGATTGGAGTAGCTATAATGTTAAGTCAGGCTGACAGGGAAGATGACAGAGGGGGTAATTCAGCAAAGTCCGAATTCGCATGTGTTGTTGACTTTGGGACAATTCGAGTCCCATCACCAACAATTGTTGCGAATTCACTTCAATACACTTGTAGGCGACAATTCGGGTCGCATCGCATCAATACGCTTGTAGAACAGGCGAACAGTCGCAAACGTATACTTCTGCGTAGACCAATGAACAGTAATAGCAATAACAAAAACACAATCCCATTGGCTAAAATGTATTTTTCCACACCCCTTGGGATGTGTTTCACATTGCAACTACTCTAGTCACGAAGCGACGTAGGTCTTTGCGTGTGTGTGCACAGGTACTTCGGCAATTTAAAAAGCAGCGGAGTGTGTCAAAGGTGCGAATGCGACTAGGTGAAGTGCTCCGAATTCGCATGTTTGCCTTTGCCACACCAGAGTGGCGAATTAGGGGGGTGATGGCATGGCACTGATGTTGCATAAGGCGACTATTCATTCAAAAGTTACATTGGCGACTGCAACTAATCTGCAACATGTACTGTGAGCAATGTGACATAGAGAAT
>WMED01011780.1:0-15096 GCA_019650415.1 Pipa parva
GACTTTTAGCAATGCTATAGAACTACTGTGCCTTGAGTTAGTAGCAAGGACTTTTAGCAAAAAAAATGACTTCCCACTTTTTCAAGACTTAATTAGAAAGAGTAACAACCTGCTTACTGTTAATACCTCATCACCAAGTTATTTCTTGCTTAACACTTGGTTTGCTGTATTATGTTGCATGTTTCCTAGTAAACTATTTGTTCTGGGCTCATTTAGTATATGAGTTAACAAAATGCATACCACAACATATTTTCTTTGTTTTGGTAGTTATTGTATGTAAGAAAGCCTGTGAATATCTTCAGTTCTAAGAAGACGTTTATTATTTTTTATGTTGATGTAGAAGTGCAAAAGATTGTGATTATTTCTATATTATATTTAGTACAGCCATACTCCCCTAATTTGTAGAGAATATGTAGAAAACTGTGGTGTGTGACAATTTTCTGTTAAGTTATACCTTAACAGCAATAAAAGTCTGAGTATTAAATGGTTGCCAAGCAAATACTTATGGGCTGAAGCAAATCAAATCAAATATTCTGCACTGCCAACCACCCCATACACCCTTGAAAACTGCTACTACGCGCCCATGCTTATGCCGCTTATTAACGGGTTCAGCAAACACTCATTTTTCTTACGTCGTGGGGGACACAGGAACACTGTAAAAGGTGCCTCCCATGAGGAGGTAGGACACTGCAAGGATCTCTATGTACAATTTTATTTATAAAGTGCCACAAATTTATGCAGCGCTGTACAATTCAGCAATACAAAAATAAGACAGACATGGGAAAAGTGCATTCCACATTTCAACTGAGTAACTTACAAGCATGAAATCACTTTTAAGTTTCAGGTTGTGATTGACACAAGAGGGTGAGGGTTTACTGCCCTGTAGAGCTTACAATCTAAGTGGGAGGAAAACTGACTTACAGAGATAGAAGGGTAACAAGAGCTGTGACAAATGGGACACTTTTCTATAAATACATAAAGATATATATATTTACACATAAATAAATAGTTAATTAAGGATACAATACAATATTTACAAAAAACAGTACTAGTGCTCCATAAGGTAGGATTTTAGTTTGGTTTTAAAAGTATGAATGTTCCTGGTGAAGATAAAGGGGTATAGAATTCAAATGTATGGGGCAGAAAGTAAAAAGGGTTTAAGATGAGAAAGGGCAGTATTGGGAGGATCACAGTTGACGTTAAGGAATGTACGTGCATACAAGTGAGGAAATGTAGGGAAGGGCAATGGAGTGAAGTGCCTTAAATGTCAAAAGGACTACACTGTAAATGATTCCTTTTGTAACGGAGTGCCAAGGAACTGAGAGAGATTGGGAGAAAGGCTGTCCCTTCAGAGGAGAGAGGGAGAGAATTCTGGAAGAAGAGTCTATGATAGACTGAAGCAGAGAAAGATGGGAAGCTTGAAGGCCAGATAAAAGAACATTGCAGTAGTCTGGGCAAGGGTAAATACAACAGAGTGTAAAGTACCCCAACCTAAGGTCTGGGTACTAGCTCAGGAACAGCAGCATACAGAAACCTGCAAGTGGAGGTAAAAAAGCACTCATTTTTGCTGCATGTTCCATATAAAAACACTTCCTGTTAAGTTATTACAGGGCATTGGGAGACCATTCTCGCACACATTTTATTATGATATGCAATGTTGTGGAGGTAATAAACCCAGTGTTATAACTGGCGGCCATTTTCTCCCCACTGCAGTGCAGGTATTGCAAGATTTGGCGCAAATCATGCTTTTGATGATGTCATCATGGCTTTTTCCTGAGAGCCCCTCATTTCTGCACATGTGTTCTACTGAACAGAAGCAGAGACAGAGTGGTCTGACCCAGATCCCAGAAATTGTATGTTACAGCGATTGCTTGTTATTGCTCTATATTGGTGCACATAATTGGTGAGTGTTATACAAGTCATATTAGCTGCTAGATTCCCAGTAAATAAATGAACAGCATACAATAAATTATGCTTTCTCCTTTACTCACAGCACAATTCAGCAAATAGACACACTGCTTGTGTCCTGCTGAAACAATAAATCTGGGTATAGAGCTTTTCCACTTTCAGCAATTTCTGTGGTAGATAAATATTGTCAGCAGACAATTACAATTAATTGTATTTATTTTTTCCTATCTTTTCTACCTTTTTCTCTATTATTGCTGAAACAATTATACAGCACCATGGCTTCAAAATAAGCCAGGCTCTGACTCACCAGTGATAGATGAACCACCATCTACTATTTAAAAAAACTGCACAACAAGGCACAAAACAAAATCATAAGTGCAAATAATGAAGACCTACCTTAAGGCTAGGTTCACATTAGCTCAGCTTATGCTCAGCGCATAATACACTAGTGTGAAGAAAAAAAAAAAGAAAATACACCAGCGTATTTTTCTTTTTAACTTACCAGCGACAGTATGATTGCTCCCTCGGCAATCACATCACTTCCTATGTGGTCGCATTTTGGGCACAGAGAATAATACCCTGGCCAAAATGCGACACGCATTGTTCCATACCTAGCGTATGTGCATCATATGCTAGTGTGTCCAGAACTATGTGAGTAGCATCGGCTTTCGTTGAGCCATGTTTATTTTTCACACTAACGTATTATGCGCTGAGCATAATACGCTAGTACAGGGGTCGGCAACCTTTTGGGCTGAGAGAGCCATATACATGCGGCTCTGCTCAGCCCTTTTGAATCTGGAGCCGCTGACATCATATGTGACGTTACACAGGTGATGTCAGCGGCGGCTCCGGATTGGCAAGCAACTGAGAGAACTTTGTCCCTACAGCACTTGCAGGTGATTAGCCAGCAGACTGTAATGAGCAATGCTTGCATGTGAGCACCACTCATTACTTTCAAAGATACAGAAGCAGCCATCAAAAGATCCATGTCCGGCTCGAGAGCCATAGGTTGCCGATCCCTGTGCTAGTGTGAATCTAGCCTAAGAAAGTCTGAACAAACGTTTTTTGTTCTGATTGCAAACCTGCTACACCTCCTACTCTATCACTACAGATAGCAGTACATCATACTCCTATCACAACAGGAGATCACAGTACACCTGTAGCACACAGCAGTAATAATGACCATCCTGTTCATGACCTATTAAACTGGCTAAAACAGGCTTTACTGTCCCCAGACAGTACAGGGATGACAAAGAAGAAGAAAAAGGTTGACCTATCTGACAAGGAGGATTCCTCTATCCAATTCATAAGGTCATTTCAGTCTACATATCATATAGACCAGGACAGTGATTCTTCAGTATCAGAATCTGAATTAAAGGATTTAGGCAGCCCTATCCTAAATCTTAATTTTTTAAAGGACATGCTCCTTACACTAGACATAAAACCTGAGCTTGTTACACTCTCTAAAGCAAAAAAGCTATTAGGAGTACACACTAAGAATGTAAAAGTATTTCCTGTTTTCCAGTCACTTCAGATTATTAATAATCAGTGGTCACAGCCTGAGAGAAGACTACCAATTTCTATGTTCTGAAGAACATACCCTGTTCCTGAGGAACAACAGAGGATCTGGGACAGAACTCCCAGAGCTGACTCAGATGTTAGCAGGCTGATAAAATACACTACACTACTCACAGAGGACATAGTTTAATTCAAAGACCCCATGAATAAATGCAGGGAAAATTCACTTAAGAAAAATTATATTACAATGGGCGCATTACTGCGCCCTGCAATAGAATCCACTGGGTTAGCAAAGAAAGGCCAGACACTGGACAGAGAGCATATAGCAAAATTATCCTACATTAGACCACGGGGTAATGTAGAATTCACATTCCTAGCTGATGTCTCTATGGTTATTAAAGTAGCTGCAAAAGCATCCTCCTACCTGTCTTTTCAGAATACATCTTACAAACCCACACGTTAGTGCAAAGCTAACTGGCAACAACATTCATGGCCGTTCAAAAAAACACCTACTTAATCAAATTCAGCATGACTCACAAAAATCATCTAGTAGAGGGAAGACTATCCAAGGTCAACAATATATGGCAAAAATACATCACAGACCAGTAGGCACTTACCATACTACAACAGGGATACAAGCTCCCATTCAATACATGCCCCTATACAAACAGGTTCATCCCCCTCACCTCAATCCAGAGATGTAAATCGGCAACAAGCTCTGCAAAAGGCAATTATGCAATTACTGTAACAGCAGATTATAACACCGGTACCAACCAGGCAACGCTTTCAAGGTTTTTATCCCATCTTGTTTATAGTAAAAAAGAAGGAAAGAACCTTCAGACTGGCATTAAATCTAAAACCACTAAACAAACGCATAAAACAGAACTGTCAAATCTGCCAAAAAAAATAAAATAAAATGTTCTCATGTCCATAGATCCAAGGATGCTTATCTCCATATTTCCATTTACAACAGTCACCAAAAATTCCTGAGATTTGCTATCACAGACCAACATTACCAGTTCAAAGCACTTCCCTTTGGACTTCCCACAGCTCAAAGACTGTTCATAAAGAGACTAGCGCCCATCCTTCCACTACTAAGACAGCAAGAAATAACAATACTCCCTTATCTAGACGATATCTTAATAATAGCACACTCAAATTCTGCCTCCCTGCACCACACAAGGTACCAGGGTTGTGGAGTCGGTAAACCAAAGCCCGACTCCGACTCCTCAATTTCCCATGACTCCAACTCCCGACTCTGACTCCCTCATTCATGCCGCATGCTTAAGAGATAACTTAATTTAAGCTTTTTATCATCCTTATGATACAATAACCAAGCTATTTAGGTAGAACATAAAATATATTTATTGGATACAAATTTGCAAATATGCAAAACGTTGGTAAGTGGGAAAAAAAACAGTTTTCAATAAAAGCGTTGAAAGCGAATTTTTGTAGTGAGCAAACTTCTTTAATCCTATTTTCTCTAGCAGATCTGTGATGAGTGCAGCCATTCCTTCCAGTGCCTTTTCCTCTGATCTGTAGCAAGGAGCTTCACTACTGAGCATGTACATAAAGTGCAGCACACATTCATTTCAATTAAGCCTAGATCCTTATATAAGGAATAGAACAGACCTTTACAGGACATTTCATTATTTTCCCAAATTCTTATAAAAATATATTCAGCATATACTGCAATGAACTAACTCTACCAATTTATTATATATTTTGGGAGTCGGAGTCAGTCCATTTTATAACGACTCCGACTCCACAGCCCTGCAAGGTACCCCAAAAATTCAAAGGTCTCATCAATCACAACAGTTTAGCACACAAAAAAAAACATTTGTATGTTAACACTGGAACTATAGCGAATTGGCTAATACAAACTATCAGACAGGAATTTACTTCAGCCAATCTCAGTCCTCCACTTGACGCCACAGCGCATTTCACTAGGGCCACAAGTTCCTCCTGGGCTTCTCCTGTGTAGATATGCAAAGTGAACACAGGGTCATCACTGCATATATTTACAAAGTTTTAATGAAGAGAAAACACCTAAAAGAAAAGTGCTCAAAAAGCACTAAATAGTGCCTTATCAATGTAACAAATCAATGCATAAGGAAAACCAAAAGCTATTGACAGGCTAAAATAACCAAAGGAATAATGCAAAAAAAAAAAATATGTGCAAAAAAATATATGTATATATGTGCATGAGGAAAAAAAAGAAAATAAACAAATAAATAAAATTTAAAAATATATATATATATATATATATATATATATATATATATATATATATATTAGGTGTGAATCCCAAACACCACACCTAAAGTAAGTGTAAATGCTCACCAGATGTAAATATTTCTGAGCATCCCAAATCTCAAACGAAGTGCACTCCAGAATCGCAGCTCAAACTCGCATCAAGGAATATGAAAACTTGACCCACATCAGACCAAAGGCACTAAGGTGTGAATTCGACTGTCGAATTCGCAAACAGTGGATTTCCATGGTAAATCCGCTACAATTTCCACATTGTAAAGTCCCGACAATTTTTTAAAGTTAAGATTGCAACAATTTTCCCATAATATTCTCATTATAAAGATGCGACTGTGACAGTAGCAGCCTATTGCAACTGTCTTTATCTGGCAAATTTGCACCTATACACAATAATTTGGACTTTAGTGAATAACTCCCCAAAGGTTTGGAACGGTATAATCAATCCATATATAAAAGGAGAGAAAAAAACTCCATAACATAAAATCCTTTTAATGTTCTTAGTCTTTGAAACAACTGATTATACCCACAAAATTTGTAGTAATAAATCAAATGTAAACATAGAACGTAGAATAAAGTCCTCACAAAATAATTTTCCATGCATTTCGCTGCTGTTATTCTGTTTGTGGCTTCCTCAGGAGAACAGAAAACATAACATTACCTAAAAAAATTTGCAAAATTGTATCCTTTGTTATAGGATCAAATTGACCTATGGTTTTCTCCTCCTGTTGTCCATGCCCCTATTCCAATCTAGCTAAGAATACAGCTTTGCCAGTTCCAGATGCTTCCGCATTAAAGACCCCACTGATAAACTTGAACGTCAGTCAACCTTTAAGCCTCACCTAACCCAACTTTAGAGTCAAGTCGTTCATCGGAGCAGATCCTGACAGGTACACTTTAAAGGGGCACTATAGTGCCAATATAACTGCACACATACATATAAACTCCTTTATATTAAACCAATTGCTGAAACAAATAGTTAAAAAACGTTTAGTGAGGAAATAATACTTGCCGTTTGTTTCCCTTAATTAGTTTTCTTGACAGCTGACATTTTGCCTCCCCCCCAAGTTAGGCAGCACGAGAAGAAAAAGCTGCCTAACTGCTATTGGTTAAGCAGCGTACTGACCTTTTGGCCTCATTGTTTACATTTAGAAAGCAGAAGATTACAGACGATAAGCTAACTAGTGCGCAGGTGTTACATTACACATTAGGCAAAAATATCTGGGGGAGGGAACCCTTTCATGGAAATCTGGCCACTATACGTCACACACACATTTCCTGGAGCAGGAGGTTATCAGTGCTGCCTACTCAATCATTCTGTGTCACTTGAAACAACTACTGGGGTGAAACGCTTCTCACTAAGGTAAAGTACTGCTTATGTAAATATGTAATCTGGCTATAGTTCCCCTTTAAGAAATTACTCTTTGCAGATCTCTTTTTCATGCCATGTTTTCTAGGAATGATACAGATTTATAAAGTTTTAATCATTTGATTTAATTTAATGAATTCAGTAAAGCTCCCACTCAAAACCATTAACCAAAATAAAGCTGAAAGAAGATTAAAAATAGTGTAGGAAATATGGCAAAATTGCTAACAATACTATTTCAAATAATGGGATTTATAAAAATACTTAAATAAATACTTCTTAGTTTGTATATGGGCTATGGCAACAACATGTATATATGTATGTATAATTTTATTTATAAAGCACCACAAATTTACGCAGCGCTGTACTATTCAGAGATACAAGTACAATACAAACAAGGGAAAAGTGCATTAAACAATACAAGTAAAATATTACAAGGATACATCAAATTAAATGCTAGGTTGTGATTGACACAAGAGGTTGGAGGTCCCTGCCCCAAAGAGCTTACAATCTAAGATGTGACAGCACTGGAAAACAGTTATAATGTGTGAAAGTGGCAACAGTAACTTGTCATACTTTGAGCATCCTGGCACACTTCCTGACATAATCCATAGTCAAATGCGTTTCAAGGGTATCCAATGTCAGACTGGATGCTGGTGCCCCATACCCCCTACAGTGCTGCTCCCTCTCGCACCCCCATAAGTTAAAGCAGCAGCAGCAGTCTATCAGAGCGCAGCTACCACAGCTATAGTTATGCCCTGATCCACTGACTTTGGCTCTGTGCTATGGTTACGCAGTAATATAACCCTCCCTATGGGATGTGAATCCTGCTAGTGCATACCTTGTCTGCTGCCCTGACCTCTTCCTGTTTGATAGATTCCAGGGGTGAAAGTTATTAAATATTGCAATATATATATATAGCATCGATATCGCAATATCGGAATTTTACCGATATCGCGATATCGGATTTTACCGATATCGATATCGTGATAATGGAATTTTAGCCGTTCTGCCATTGAAATCAATGGCTTGGCCGAAATTCGATATATCACGATAAAATAAATGGTGTCACTGGTCCTTTAAGACAAACCTCTCCTTTAAAAACATGCAATGTTCCAATTAAAACCAACACTCAGATAGGCCTTCTAGTAAGATCTCCTCACTATAGCCTATTGTTTGTTTGTTTTTTTATTATTATGCCTGGTACGTCTGTGGTTTAAACATCCACAAGCCATCTGTGTGTACTAATAAGCTTGCAGCAGTTAAAAACAAACTTTAAAGGAGTATCATCTGTACAGGGGAGAATCTCTAAGATTATGTCTTCTTGAAGACTCATGGCTCTTTGTGCAGGCAGAGATATCAGATGGCTGTCTAATTAGATGTTCCTGTTGTATTGGTTTTCATGGCGGATAGAATATCCGTTAATAATTCTTGTAAAAAAAGTTTTAGATTACTTCACATAAAAAATGTATGTATCTCTGCTCAGCATTTGCAGAATGCTTTCAGAATCAGAAGTGACATTTAAGTATCCCTGTGAGATGCACTGTTGTTCACTATCCCCACATCTGCAAATATATATTTCAGTACCAACTCAGTGACATCAGTCATTTGTTAGGGAATGATCATTTCTATTTAGCTGTTGAACAATTCCAAAGGGAATTGCATGGCCAGTTTTCTTACAAATTCATTGCCTTATAATGTCTATAAAATGGCAATTTAACACAGATCATATAATTCTCTGGAGGGCAAAATCTCCTGGCTTCCTGTGAATTTACAGTTACTTTATATATAATAGCATATAATGTCACAGTAATGTTTTAAATATGCACTCTTCCCCTCTATATCAGTATGTACATAATACAACTGTACATTGAATGAACCATGTGTATAACTGATATGTTTATAAATATTGCAAGCATTGTATAAAACATTACTGGAAAACTTCCATTTCGAGTTTCTGACCAAACTGTGTTGATTAGAATGTTTAGGACACAAGCAGTGCAAAGTCCCATCAGATGCTAGCAAGAGACCCAACAGGGTTCAGGGGCCACATTTACAGGTATAAAACGGAGTAAAAATAAAAAAGGAAAAAATAATGTAATCACATTAATAAAGTATTGTGAATCAGCAATATATAAATATTTTTAACATAAAGTTAATTTCAGTAGTTGTATAGATGTATGATCGTCCTTGAAGTCAACAGGGTGGGGGGTATGGTGTCCCTTTAATGCGTCTTGATCTAGATGAGTTAAAAGAACACTAAACCCTGGATAACTGCATGATTCATCTGTTTTCCCCCTTGTTCGGTTTAAGTGATTGCTGTTGTGCATCCCAGCAAAAAATTCCATTGGTCTAAGCAATCCCTTGTAGCTCCTCCCATCTCCTGTGCCAGGGTCAAAGAACTCGTTAGAGCAAGTCTTGGTCAGTTCCACCATCTCTAGCTGAGAACAGAAGCATATCATTGCCTGGGATGGGTGTGATGTATATAAATGAAAATAATGCTCCCTGCATAAAATCTTCATGATCAAGAAACTGGAAAATAAGTTGATAGTGAATACATCCAATAAACAGGATATTTTCTACTAAACTTTATATTTTCATTGCTTTACATGCACTATACCTAGTATTTATCTAGGTGTAGTTTTAGTGACACCCATGCATATTTTGTTATTATGCAAAGCTTAGTAATCAGGGCACATGGGAAAATACAATTCTGTATGATTTGCACAACAGAGCAAATGATTTGTAATAATAATGATATTATATGATATGTCAATCAAGACAAAACACCACTCATAAAGAAACTATGACTATCAACCAAATTTCAGAGGCTTCTGCAGAGGAGTTGACATTACAGCACACACAATGCGCTAGGAAAACCTAAATTTCTATGCCAAACCAAGATTTGAGTTTAGCCATGGAAAATAGAAGGGCAACTGAAACAATAACATTAAAATACAAACTGGAAAATTATCTTTTGTCTTAAGAAGGCTAGGGAGTAAAATTGAACTTTTTGGCTGTATGAAAACAAAACAAGATCTTGACTTTTCGCTGCCCATGTAGTGTGCCAGGAAAAAAACTTTGCTACGACTAATTCTAACTAAACTTCTCTAAAGCAAGACTAGATGGAAATGTGTTACAAAAGATTTTTCTGAGAATGAAGTAATACAAAAATGAACTATTGCTATATAACATCCAACTGAGTTCCCAAAGCAAAATTCAGTACAACAGTGGCCCCATATGATGCAACAGTATAGTGCAGCAGTGGCACCCAAATGACATACCAATGCAGTATGCTGTGGCCTCATATAATACCATAGTACAGTGTAGCAGTGTCCCTATTAATGTCCCAGTACCTTATAACAATGTCCCTATTAATGCCCCAGTACATCATAACAGTATCCCTATTAATGCCCCAATACAGCATAGCAGTAGCTAAATGTAATGCCCCAGTACAGTGCAGAACTGGCACTGTCCACTGGCAGTACAGGGATCCGCAGAAATACCAGGCCGAAGCAATACTTGTATTTGATAAACAGATCTAAGGTCAAGGCAGACAAGAGTAGTCGAGCAACCAAAGCAAAGGTCAAGGCACGTAGATCTCAGGCAAAATCCAGAAAACAGGCCAAGTTCTGAAACACAGAACATCAATCCAAAACAGCACCCAGGAACAGCAAAGAAGTCCTATAATTGAATACAGAGGCTGGGAACTGTTTGACTTATAAAGGGAAATTGGCAGATATGCTACCATAGTGGTAGCATGATTATGTCAGGCATACATATGTAAAATGTAGTCAGTCGCAGACGCAATTACGTTGATGGCTACTGATGCACATACATAATGATGTAGACAGCAACTGACGAGCATACACAATGACATAGATGGCTACTGACACCAGTGCCGAAAGAGTGCAACAGAGAAGTGGTTAAGCAGCCTTAGACTGAAGTCACACTAGCGATTAGGATACCAGCAGTGTGGCCACACTGGCAATTTCATCCTAATTTACAATCTATTAATGATTAGGCATTACTAGATTAGAGCATCTAAAAAATTGTGAATTATTAAATTTGAATGGAAATAAGATGCTTTAATACGTATTTAAAGCATAATAGTTTTTTATGATCTTTAAAAAAAATGTTTAATAAACCCCTTAGTGATGTTAATACCATAAATGTTTTTTGTTTGCATTTTAATTCATTCCTTGCCTACTTTTTAATTTTTTTGTACATTGTGTAAGCAGGTCTGTGGGAAGGTTACAGATGGAGTATATGTGCCATTTAGACTCCTATCAACAATGGCATAAAGTCCTGGGAAAAGTAGAGACTGACAGGGTTAAACTGTCAGTGATTTTGTTAAACTGGAATTTGGGCCCAGGGATTAGGAGTGGCTGAAGAGTTTTGGGTGGGAAGGCCACTCCTATACTCCATATCTGGTTTTTCCTAAATTAGAGCACCTGTGCGAGGTTTAAAAGCACAAGAGTAGCTAAAGAGAGAGAGTCTCTCAGTGTGTGTCTAGCTGTGCTGAGGTATGGTTACTGGAAAAACCTCTGAGACTCTGTGGAGTGAGATTTATGGGAAAGAACGTTACGTTTTGGGAGAAAACTCTGAAAACTGATGTTATTTGTTTATGTTATATTTTGCCAAGTCAGGCTGGATTTCTGTTCAAGTTTTGGATTTTCTGTAAATAAAGGCGAATTCTTAAGAGAGAACCTGTTTGAAATTCATTATTGGAAAAGACTACCGCAGCCAAGCGAGTGAAATTCCTACAATTGTTATTTTTTTGCTGTAACTTTATTGTTTTTCAGTCCATTGTATGTGTTGATTAAACAGACTCTACTCCATTGTTTTCTGTGAAGAGTGAGAACTTTAGAAGCATTACTGTATTCCAGGAGTGGGCAATTAATATTCCAATGAGGCCACATGGTAAATAAGAATGGTTTCAGAGGGCCAGACTGCCCTTTCCCCCAACATCCCTCCCATTGTGCTGCCCCTTCCTTCCTACTCCCTACTCTTTGAAGGAGGGGGGTACTATCTTTGTGTTTGCACCCATCCTTCTACCTGTACCTACCTCTTTCCTGTCTTGGTTCCATCTGTTCTAGAGCTTAGCTCTCTGGCATTCATCTCTCACGGGAAGTTGAAAGATTTAAACTCCCTGTGAGAGGATCGCTGTAGCTATAAGGAGCCTGAACAGGGAAGAGGTAGGGACAGTGAGGGGGTGAGCAAGCATGGCTGCCTAATCCACAACCTGGCCTTGTCACCTGACGTTGGAAGAAGGGCTGAGCCAAAGATATCTGCTGGCGGACTTGGCCGTGAGCCGTAATTTGCCCACCCCTGCTATATTCTTTGCTTCTGTTATCCAAGTTTCTGAATTTTAATCCCTTTTTTATTGTATTGTATTTATTTTATTTGTATTTTTAATACAACACCCTTAATCACATGATGTCTATTCACAAAGCTATATACAATTTTTCCCTAGTCTAAGGAACTTTCCCCTTGTCTTTCAAATGTGCCTGTAGAAAACCCATTCTCAAGAACACTACACATTTGGCAATTCATGTCTTCTTGTCTGCCTTATGCATTTTGGAACACAATTGAAAGAGACCAACTGACCACAAACAATTTTCTAGTTACCAAAGCAACTTTTCAATTTTGAATAATTTTGGACATCTCTTTCAGATTGATTCTTTACACTCTTGGTAGCCATAATCAAGCAGCATCTTGAACCAGCAATTTCAATATAAAAGGTTCTGATTTTTGCTGGGTCTCGTAAACATCATGCACAGATTCTGATTATGTATCCAGAATTCAGTGGTAAGCGAAATCCATAAATAAATTTGTGACCGGGAAGAACTTTAGGGGTTTTGGGGGATTTGGATTTAGCCAAACCAAAACCCCACCAAGACTGTTATATTTTTTTTCACTGTAGTAAAATATGAATATGTAAATTAGTTGTATGTTTTTGTTGAAGGCAAATTTTTACATTTGGATTAAATATCTATTTTTATGTAAAACTGATAAATTACAGATTTGATTCATCCCTGCAAGTAAGGAAATTCTGGTATTCTCTACTAGGATATTCACTATTCTATGCAAGAACCAAACATGACTAAAAATGTAAACTGCACCTTTCACAATAAGCATATATCCACTGGGCAGGGACGTTCGCAGAACACTTTTTAAGGGGGACGGCTATAGGACATCATGCTGTCATGGTCACGTGGCACATTAGATCCATATAGAATTTCCCGATGCGCTGGAGCAGGACAGAAGGGTGCTAGAGCCCCCCCCCCCCCCCCCCCCCCCCCCCCGAGAATGCTCATGCCATTGGGGGAAGAGGAGAACAACTAAATTGATCACTCATAACAAATCAGTCCCCTAGTCAGTGACCTTGCTTCTCTTAGCTATACAGGTAGGTATGCAAAACATCCACATTGCAGCATTTCCAATTAAAATCCTATAAGTTCGTATTTCAAATGGAGCTTATTGAATGTTTCTTTTATTATTGATTCAAGAAACTAGAAATTCTACATACAAAAAACAGAAAAAAAAAACAATACCCATATTACAGTGATACCAAACACTGCAAAATAATAATAACACCATACCAACTACCTCCCATCTCATAAGATCCATGAATCTGTAAGTTCATTTTTCAAAATTTTTAGTTTATTCCCACCACTGCTCAAAACCAAAATTAGTTCAAACCTTGATAGTCCATAGTACACCCTCCACTCATTCTTCCTTATTTATATACATATTTTACATATATACATATCCAAATACTATCAGACTCCTTATTTATATACATATTTTACATATATACATATCCAAATACTATCAGACTCATTTATATACATATTTTACATATATACATATCCAAATACTATCAGACTCCTTATTTATATACATATTTTACATATATACATATCCAAATACTATCAGACTTTTCTTATTCAAACACAACCAAATCACATCCCTAGAATCGCACTTTATCCCTTGCCACCAGAGCCTCCACCTCTCCTCCCACACTCTGGGGGGTAATTCAGCAATGTGCGAAGTGAGCACCGGATCCTTCGCATCACTTCTTACATAGAGCCTTCCATGGAAGGAGCACCAAACAATATCCCAAAACTTCAATGGGATTCTCATAAGATCTAACAAACCCAGCCCTTCACTTAACACATTATCTGGGCAATCCTTGAAGGCCAGCAGCTCATAAAAGTAGTCCCCAAGAATTATATTGTTGATTGCCTTCCTGGGAGAAGACCTGACTTCTTCTACCATCATGGACCACCACCTAAGTATTTTCAAGCATAGCGCAACCAACATAGATCAGGAGAGGGCTGTGAGTGGCATGCACTCTTCCAGTCCTCAAAAAAAATTACTTTCCCATATCCTGAAAATCTCCATCCACAAAGGAGGTGTCTTCAGTAAGAAGTTCAAAAAATTATATTTAACAAAAGCGTTTGCAAAGAACACAACTGGTTCCCTCCTTCCTTTGTAGGTAGGTAACACTCCTCTTGACAAGATTTAGCCTGTTCCCCCACAGCATCTGAAAAAATAATCTGTTCAGCTTTGCATAAAAACACATATGTAACTGACAGACAAGAAAATTGCTATCAAAAGGTTTTAATCGAGTTTGCCCTTTCCCTTAAAGCAGCGGTTCTCAAATAGTGGGGCGCGCCCTAAAGGGGGGCTCGTTTTCCCACAGCAAAATTACTTCCTCCTTTGCTGGCTGTCTGCTGTGCTGACAGCCCGCAATGGAGGAGGGTCTCCCCAGCACTGATTAAGCTTCCTGTGAGCGACGGGAAGCTTAATCAGTGCTGGGGAGAGGAATTGCTATAGCACAGACAGCCGGCAACTTTGCCGGCTGTCTGTGCTATAGTGCTGAGCTGAGTGCTATAGCGATTCCTCTCCCCAGCAAGGAATCGCTATAGCTCTATAGCCGGCTGTCTGTGCTGTAGCGCTGAACTCAACGCTACAGCACAGACAGCCGGCAACAGAGGAGCTGGCTAAGGAGAGGGTAGTAAGAAGGG
>WMED01011782.1:0-15096 GCA_019650415.1 Pipa parva
ATGGGGAAAGCTTCTATCCATCTAGAGAACATGTCTACTATCACTGGCAGATATTCCTGTCTCATATATGAGAACAAATGAACTAAGCAAGTGCTTGCATGTTAGTTTACTACTCTTATATCCCACCCCATGTGCCTGGGGAATAAAAACAGGTGTACACGGTTTCCCTTCTTTGCACCAAAGGCAAAACCTGGACTTTGTTGCACCTAATAGTTACCAGGACTCCATATATGTATATTGTAATACCCATTTTGTTCCTGTAAGTAGCCTAGTACATACAAGAAATGTGAGGTGTGGCATGCACATTATTATTTTAATTAGAACAGTATAGATATTGAGCACTAGCAATTTATCATGAAGATTGGCTAGAGCAGTACGTTTTGCTTAAGTGGTATCTGATTTGGTATGAGCGTTATGAGTGTATGAAAGCGATACGTGATGGTAAAAGAATAGCCTGTAAGAGGCGTTGAACAACTGTACTGTGTGAAATGGGCTTACTGTCAGCTGAGGCAAAACAACTTATTTGCCAGATTGTAACAAAGTCATGGTACATTCTAAAAACATACGTACTGTAGGTGTGAAAATTAACTGGACATTGGGAGAAAAGTTAACAAACTTTGGTAAGGGCTATAAATTAAGAAGCCTGAATCGAATAGAACGACATCAAGTACAACATAAGTGGAGTGAAGTGTACAAATAAATGTACAAAATTAACTAATAAGTGTAATCGAGAATACAAACTGTGAGAGCAATGCCTTTTTAATACAGGGTTTTTTCCTGGAGGAACCTAGCACAGAGGCATAGATAATACACAGATGGCTAGAGAATAAATTTCCTCATTAAGCGTATCTGAAAAAGAGACCGTACCATTAGAATTAAATTGCGGATAAACAAGACCATACCTTTGGTATGGTGAATACATAAATAACAAATCAACAGAAGTAGTAGGATTGACGAATACTTAATTCAAAAGTTGTGGGTAAAACTTAACATAATAATAAATCATATACATAAAAACAGAACAACAACTTTATACACAAATGGTTGTATATAAAAAAACAGTTTAAGAGTGGGGTTAGAGTCCCCAGCTCATAAATGAAAGAGTGGGGTTAGAGTCCCCAGCTCATAAATGAAAGAGTGGGGTTAGAGTCCCCAGCTCATAAATAGAAGAAGAGGTTAGAGTCCTCTCTCAGAATAGGGGTTGGAGTCCCCTGAGATATTTGGCACATAGTGTATAAAGGTAGTAGGTACCGGGGTAATTTAGACCCAACAGGCATGACATAATATATTTAACAACTATCCATTAAATGGTCTATAATGTGAACATTTGTTAGCCTCAAGCAAACAAACATATATATATATATATATATATTATTTTTTTGGTTTCCGAGGCTGAATGAAGTTTTTCTGTCTCCAGTTGTGGTTCTTTTTACTCTTCATTTTATCTAGCATTTGGGATACCCTAAAACCCATTCCTCTCATTGCATTTCCACTTCCTCCTTTGGAAACATGATCTCATCATATGGACTTGTACATAACTAAATGTACATCTCTTCTTTTCATCTCTGTTTTTCTCTTGAGTTTCACATCAATAACTGCCTCTTTGTTGTTTCCTTATGGATGTCACACTGAAATCTTAGACTCGCTTAATTTCTAAAACAAAACCTGCTTAGGTGCATTATTTTGCTGTATCTATTATGTATCAATACCTCAGGAGCTCTAAATTTTGTCACTTTCATCTATGCAACACTGCGCAAATATGACCGTGCCTAATTGCTTCCACTACTAAAATTTGGGGGATATTTATCAAGAATTTAGAGGATGGAAAACAACTTTTCAATGTAAAAAATGCATAAAAAGTAATTTTCTACATGGTGGAAACAGCATTTTTAAATAGGTGATATTGGCATAATAAAATAAACACTGTTTCTCCAGCATTTGGCCATCAAAAAACCTTTTTCACTTCAATAAATTTTTGTCAACACCCTTATCATTTCCCTGTAAAACCTTACTGAATGTCCTTCATCTCCACTAGCATCCATAATGAATCATAAAACAAGCATAATCCAACATACCAGTTATTTTCTCAATGTTGTCCTGTGTTATTTGTATAAATCATTTTACTGACTTTTAAAGCTTTTCCAAATTATGTATTAAATAAATAGCGTTTATTTTAATTTTTTACCTTTGTTTCAATGATGTATTTTGTTGTTTTCTTGGTCTGTGCGTCTCTTATTTATATTTAAACCAACTTCTGGTTACTATAGCTGGTTATACTAGCACCCAGGCAGTAATTTTAGTACAGACTAGAGCTAGTACAGGGTGGAAACTGAAGGAAATGAATAAATACAATTTATAAATTAAGAAGCAAGCCTCAGAATGATTGATTTTTTTTTTGATCGCCTGAGGTTACTGACCAAAATGGATTTAGCACAACAGAAAGATAGATAATAAAGTCACAAATGATGTATACCAATTGCAAACTTAGTATACCACTTTCGAAACTTAATACAAATGAACTTAATGCTGAACATCCACTTTTATGAAACTATAAGTGACTGATGCTTCAGTTTTCCCCGCAAGAGCCGTATATAATGAGGAGTTTGAGTAGTAAGCCTAGCAGAAGCAAATGGCATTACATTTGTGTAATTCTCATTTTATGCACATTATAAAATAAGGAAAAAATGAAATGTCACAGTAAAATTCTGAATGAAATGACATGACATATTACTAAGGTTACTGAATTGACAATTTATTGATCTAAAGTGGACTAGAATCTGATTGATGTGATTATGCTATAAACAAAACAGATTATTTTAGATGGCACAATCTGATTGATCACAAAAAGACAGTGTCTGTTTATTGATCCTCACAGTAAGTTGTATGCCCTTTACAACAATCACAAACAATTGCCTTGTGAGACATAAAGAAAAAACCCATGTCCTTCCACATCAACTTTTTTATGTCTTTGATGTCCTGTACTGCAATGCTGCAATAAAGATTGTTATTCTCATCACATAAAGACTAAACAAAACACTAACAGCATCACTGTTTTCACACAGTTTTAATATTAAAGGACACTCTGCTCCCATTATAGTCAAGGTTTCTTATACATATCTAGTAATGCTGAAGGTAACTTTGATTGCTCTCAACCAGTGATGCCCAACCTTTTTTGGCCTGGGCGCTATATAAATTTGCGACACGCAGGTCACGGGTTGCTTCAAAGGACTGCGACAAATTTTAAAGTCACAACTGCGACAATTTTCCATAGTAAAGTCGTGACTGCGACAATATTCTCATTATAAAGATGCGACTGTGACAGTAACAGTCTATTGTGACTGTCTTCAGCTATCAAATTTACAATTATCTTCAACAATTCAGACTACGGATTTTGAGCCACGGGCCGGATATGGCCCGCGGGCCGTAGGTTGGGCATCACTGCTCTAAACTCTTAACTACAATGTAAAACTATTTATATTGACCATGGGCATCTGCAGGTGACAACCCAAGTAGGATATGTTGCTAAACATCACACGACAGTCACATGACGCTTCAGGAGTAGTTCTAACCTTCTGATACACTCCTCTGTCCTGTGACCATCACATGATGCATCAGGAGTAGTTCTAACCTCCTGATACACTCCTCTGTCCTGTGACCATCATGTGATGCATCGGGAGTAGTTACAATCTCCTGAAACACTTCTCTGTCCTGTGACCATAACGTGATGCATCGGGAGTAGTTACAACCTCCTGAAACACTCCTCTGTCCTGTGACCATCACGTGATGCATCAGGAGTAGTTACAACCTCCTGAAACACTCCACTGTCCTGTGACCATCACGTGATCTGGAGTAGTTCTAACCTCCCAATGCTCCCCTCTTTCCTGCCTTATCTGCCTTATGGATGAACATTAGGCAGATAAGACAGTATAGAGGGTTGCATTGGAATGTTCCACATTTCCCGGCTTCCTGGCCTAGCTGCATTGCCCCACCCCGCGGACGCCCTTGATATTTATTATTTATAATTAGAATTTATACTGTACATTGAGCTACACTGAACATTATAATCAGCACAATTTGTCATAAACATTGAAAGAAAAGTGGAAAGACAAAAACAAAAGTTTCTAGAGGCGCTAAAACATGAACAATATAATATAATCAAAATTAAAGTCACTAGTGTGGAGATAGCACTCCAGTGCAATAAAAATCTTGCAGCTTTTTTCCAACGGAGCTGTTTCAAACCCCAACTTCAAACACAAGCGACAGAAACGTGGATATTTCTGAAAAAAGCACAAAAATGCATAGTGCAGACTATTCACAAATATGGTGATTATATAAAGCTCAAAGGAGCCCAAAATAAAGAGATTTTAGTGTTTTAAAAGAAATCCAAAACACCACGTGATATTGTTTGGGTGGACTCTCACCAGATCAAATTAGATAATAAAGCGTTGTACACAGGTGATGATGCTCTTATTTCACTAATGGAACTTCAACAAGGAACACATCTCAGGTTATCCAATATAAAGGAGAGAGAAAAAATCTGCATAGTGTAACACCATCTTTTATTCTAAATAATATCAGTTAAAAATAGGAAATTCACTCACATGGTACATGTCTTTAAAAATCACTTTGAAAATCCAAACGAGTACAACTTGTGTATGGACAACAGATTCTCACCCTCCACAGAGATACAGGATTTTCCGGTAGGATTGGTGCAGTCAACTCTTATCTCTAACCATGTCAGCGAGTTCTGTGTCTGTATAGCGTTGTCTCTATTGCTCGACGCGTTTCGCCAATGCTGTGGCTTTCTCAAGAGCAAGGATTTTCACTGCAGTGAACACATCATATTTTTACTGCTCTGACCTTTTTTCTTACAGACACATGAATATTTTTGGTGTAAATGTTTTCTTTTTGTATAAAAATCCACTTTGAAGTCACATAGCCTGTATCAGCATTGAACTAGCATGCCTGAAAGGGCTCACCTCATCAGGCATAGCTGAAATGTCCTCTCTTGCCGGCTGCGCCACTTGACATATGAGGCATGAGGGTTGGGCCTCCCAATGGGCCCGTAAACCTCAATTGATGCTGACCTGTTTAACAGCCATTATTTAGCCATTCCTCAAGGGAAATGCTCAAATGGTAGAGGCCCTAGGGCCACTTTTACCCAGTGTCCTCTTAAACCTAGGTCCATGTCCTGTCAGTGTGGCATATGCTTCAATGCTGGTTCAGGGGATTGATGGGGAAATCCTAAGAACCCTGTTCTCTACACTGTTGAAGCTCTTTACTTCGATGTGAAACTGAGTATTCTGGCAGATAAAGTTAAGCAGATTTGCTTACCAAAGATGATTTAGCTAGTCAAAGACTTGATGGCATTTAGCTCCTTTGTGTGCTGCTGGTCATTTTAAATTGTAATTTGCCATAATTTGTTGCAATCTGCCTATTTACTAATAAATCCCTGAAAATATGTTAGAAATTGATTCCAAAGGCAAATTTTTCTCTCCAATGGTCTTATATTTGCAGCCGAATTATTTTGTTGCAGTCTTTAATGAGTAAGCGTATTTCTGAAGCAGAGGATTGTTGAAAATGCAAAAGAGAGGAGAATTAGGATATTAAAAACTAACCCCCATATGAGTCAAATTGTTTCATCACAAACATATTTTCATATTTTTTCTGCTTCAGATATCTGCTATTTACTACACATGGGCATGCCTTACTTGACAGGCCCAGTGGAACGTTAGGTGAGGTACACAATAGTACATAATAATTACTACTTTTCTACTGACCTAATGACTGACCAATGAGCAAAGTGTGATGTAATGAATAGGTTGCAAACTGAAGTGCAAGGTACATCTGGTTTCTACGCAAGCAGTAGAAGTAAGTTTACTTGGCAAAAACTTACAGGGCAAAGTACAAATTAACATATAAACTACTTGACACTAAAGAACATAACCAGGTACTGGTACTGGTAATGGTACTGGTACTGGTACAGAATGTGTATTGCCTGATAAGCTACAGATAACATAGAACAACTCTGATAATTATGTCTCTGTACTGTAGGTCAGTTATACATTCTGTATTTCAATATTCCCTTAACTGACTAAACCATGGTTCTTGGCTGATATATACCAATAAAACTCACCTTTACCTCTGTGGCTTTATTAGCCTCTATACAATGGATTCAATTTCCCTATTTATAAGAGAACCCTCATATGAACTATTTTACAAGAAGAAGTTCTCTATATCTTCCCATTTTATTTAAATGATATCTATCAGTTCTCCAAAGAGCAGTACACTCACTTTACTGTATTTGCCTTAATTTGCACCGTGTGCTCTTTCACTTACTGTTGCATATGTTGTTGTACTAAATTCTTTGAATTAGATTCATGCGTCTTATGCAGTCACCACAAGTGTTTTTCCTGGGGAAAAAAAAAACATTTAGTAACTAGGTCTAAATGGCATGTAATCACTTAGTGGACATCATCTCAAACTCGAAAACTCCTATTCTTATGTGCTGATTTGATATTAATATACAGTAGCACGCATTGTATATTCAAGCAGATCAGTGCGGCAGTATGAAGACTGACAGACAAGGACAAAGGCTTAACAACTGGATTGATATCATGTACATCTGGCTGTCAGGTTAATTGAGAAGAAAATGCAGTTTTACTTTTGCATAATTTGAAAGATAATATATGTGTCAATTCTCTGGCCTATTTATGAAGCTTCATTCTTAAAAAGAAATAGTCATACCATGGGGAAAAACCTGAAATGAATTGTAACATTAGGGTCATTTCAATATAGCGGCTCACTCCGTTTAGGAAGCGCTCTCTAAATGTCTTAAAAAGCATACATTAAAACTGCAACTTGACTAACTCTTCTCATACCTGCAGAAACCAGAAAATGATTTCTTTTCAAGAGCAAATTATTTCGCCCCAAGCATCATCTGAGCTTGTGTTACCAACAAGGACCATAAAAATGTGGATTTCAGATGGTTATAACAAAAACACACACATACAGTATTAATGTCACACAATATTTAGTTAATTTAGGTGTTAATGAGGGAAATCATAAAGCAGTTGTGCTATGAACTACTTGTTGACCTATTGTTCACAAAAGTAATTGAAACTGTTTTCTGTTAAATTGTGAAAAAAATATAACATAGCTTTAAAAGAAAATTAGATGGGTGCTACCTTTTCTATCACTTGTAAATGGGGAGTGCTATCAATGCCTCAATATGCAGAAAAAATGTGCCACTGTATAAAGTGCCAACTCCAACATAATTCCATCACATGACACTGCCTTAAAGAGGATGATACCTAATGCTTAGGGGTGGGGAACACAGAGATTCCTTATCCTAGATCACTTAGGTAGAGCCAAACATGGGCTTCCCTACCAAGACATACAGTAACAGAGTAACAGTACAGCAAACTGTATATCTCGAAACATACATATAACAGTCTGTTAATAATAAAAATGCTCAGAAGCAAGCTCAGAACACTAGGGCATGGGTTTCTTGAGAGCCCAGTCTACCTTTCAGTGTCACTGTTTTGACCCAGACAGTGTCACATGGTGTCACAACAGAATCAGAAAACAATCAGTCAAGAGGTTGAAGGCAAGCAGCAGGTAATAAAGACAGGAAACAAAGAAAGGTTTGGTACACATGAAACAGGAACAAGGCTAAGGGATTAATTCACCAAAGAGCGAACCAGTCTCGCAAGGCATCTTGAGTAGAGGCTCGCGAGCTTCGCCGAAACTGAAATCCCTTTAAAGCGTTCACTGATGTCCGCATGCAGGACATCAGCAAGTGCATAACAGGCTACGCGTACTGAAGCGAACGATCGGAGGGTAAGTTTACTCTTTGGTGAATTACCCCTAAGTCTTGGACTGAAAAAACAAGAACCAGCTTGGAAAACTCAGGAGGAACAGACCTGTAATGGGTGAATAAGTTGAATCTATGCAATCAAATTGCAGGTGCACAGCCATGAGCTGAGCAACAGCCTGAACAGATAGCATGCATGGTAGAGATTAGCTTTGTAGGCCAGTTTTCAAATAGCTCAGTGGAAGAACTGCTGCCTGGAATGCAATCCAGGCAGCAGATAAACTAGAACCTCTTCAGGTGTTCATGACACTCCATCTAATAGAACAATGATCTCAGGAGGTTTTTGCCAAATATTTCTAGCCTTTGTCATTTTCTTCAGCAATCCAAACTTGGTTAATTGTAACCTGACTAAACTGACCCTAGTATGTGTCTGTATGTGATTGTATATGGAAACTAGATTATAAGATTCATATAGGCAGGTACTGAAGTGAATGATTCTTCTCTGTAAAGTATTCAGTAAGATGTCAGCTCTATACAAATATTCAAACTAATTAATTTAGTCATGTAAATGTAGGATATGCATTTCTAGAAATTAACAAATAAACATTTTATTACCTTCCGAGAAGAAGAGCATATGCAAAATTGCTGGGATTTCAAGGGATGTACTTATAGTAAATGCCATAATATTTAGTGAATTGAAGATTTTACTGTTAATATTAAAAAAATGTCAATACATATGCTCAGGATTAAAATGTGGTCATTTGCTTAAATTACCAACATGTTATTCTATGTCCCATCTTCCTCAGTTGGCCATCCTGGCCCTAGGTGGATACCTTTAACTGATTTAATTATTCCTTGCTCTATGAAGACACTAATTCTTATTAATCTTTAAATACCTATGTAATACCTAAAGCAATAAGATAGCACATTATAAACACTTTCAATAAACTGCAAATACCAAAGAGAGGATTTATTAATGCAAATGTATTAAGCTCCTTTTGTGCTGAATTTTAAAACTCAAAATCTTGACAAATCTCTGGGGATTAACAGCAGAGATAGAGACATTTTCTTGATGATCAAACCATAGTTTGCACACCTTGTAGATGTTACCAGATTTTGCTGCATTTTAAGAGACCTGATTTACTGCTCAAATATTCTTATTAAAATAGTAAACTACATTGTAAAAAAAATAACTGTTTTTTATGTTGGGTGTCTTCAATAATGGGTTCATTTGTCATGTATTAACTAGTGCTTTAACAATGGTCAATAGTGGGCAGGAACAGTATAAGTACTACATGCCTTCATTCAGGAACAGTGTAAGTGCTGCATGCCTTCATTCAGGAACAGTATAAGTGCTACATACTTTCATTCAGGAACAGTATAAGTGTTGCATGCCTTCATTCAGGAACAGTATAAGTGTTGCATGCCTTCATTCAGGAACAGTATAAGTACTACATGTCTTCATTCAGGAACAGTAAAAGTGCTACATGCCTTCATTCAGGAACCTTATAAGTACTACATGCCTTCATTCAGGAACGGTATAAGTGCTACATGCCTTCATTCAGGAACGGTATAAGTGTTGCATCGCTTCATTCAGGACCGGTATAAGTGCTACATGCCTTCATTCAGGAACGGTATAAGTGCTACATGCCTTCATTCAGGAACAGTATAAGTACTACATGTCTTCATTCAGGAACGGTATAAGTGCTGCATGCCTTCATTCAGGAACAGTGTAAGTGCTGCATGCCTTCATTCAGGAACCTTATAAGTGCTACATGCCTTCATTCAGGAACAGTATAAGTGCTGCATGCCTTCATTCAGGAACAGTATAAGTACTACATGTCTTCATTCAGGAACAGTAAAAGTGCTGCATGCCTTCATTCAGGAACAGTGTAAGTGCTGCATGCCTTCATTCAGGAACGGTATAAGTGCTACATGCCTTCATTCAGGAACAGTGTAAGTGCTGCATGCCTTCATTCAGGAACGGTATAAGTGCAGCATGCCTTCATTCAGGAACGGTATAAGTGCTGCATGCCTTCATTCAGGAACAGTATAAGTACTACATGTCTTCATTCAGGAACAGTAAAAGTGCTACATGCCTTCATTCAGGAACGGTATAAGTGCTACATGCCTTCATTCAGGAACCTTATAAGTGCTACATGCCTTCATTCAGGAACAGTATAAGTGCTGCATGCCTTCATTCAGGCATGATATACGTAAGTGCTACATGGCTTTATTTAGGAACACTATTAGTGCTACATGCCTTCATTTCTTCTTCCATGTGGAAATCAAAAGGAAGCATAAAAGAGTCTGCAATTGGAGCACAAAACATATATATAAAGTACTACTAAACTTACAAAGCATGGCAACATAAAGCATATTAAGTAGCTCATCACTGGGGGGTGTGGCCTGACTGCCGAGACGGATGGACATGTAAGTGGGGAGCTCCTGCCCAAAAACCCCTTAATTTCGGATATTAAACCCCCAAAAGCATATTAGGGGTATTACCCAGCTATAAGTTATCCGACTAACCTGGGTAAAGGTTGGGGCTCAAAAGAACAGAGCCGGCACGAGCAGTGGCTCCTGCTGTCTCCCGAGCCCACCCGCACACTGCTACTGTAGCCGCATGGTGCCAGAGCAGCGCTTCATTCAAACGCCGGTACAGCCGCTTAATAAGCAACTGCAGTGCAGAACTCGGCGCCGGATCACCATGCCTGGGGAAGCAGTCGGATTGTCCAGGGAACCCACTGCCACAACAGGAGGAAGGAGAGAGAGCGGCCAGAAAGTGAGAGGCAGCCATCTTGGGCCCATACACATGGGCTGTTAAAGGTACAGTGCTTTTAATACACTAACTTCATAAATTAACCTGCACTGAAGCCTGTCAGTTTCCCACAGTCATAGCAGACTTGGCATACAAGTCTCCCTATACAAGGCCCAGATAAAGGGAGTTAAATAACTCCTTTAAGTACAACAAGTGCACATATTGCGCATAAAGAAAGCCCCCCAAGTAACTTAAAGGGAAATAACGTATCAACTCACATTTAAGGGCTTCCCCAAATATACTTCAAGTGGGAAGGCAAGTCTAAAATTAAAGATACATAACTATAAATCTAGAGACAGACTGTGCCCGATGAACAAATCCATCCGTTGTAACAGCAAACACATGGAGTATTAGCAGTTAACCAGCTCCCGGACCTGCAAGTATCCTATCAAGAATCCTAAACTGAAACTATTGAGAACTTGGGCTTAAACATAGTTACCACATCCAAAATGGGAAAAGTCAACTATAAAAGCAAGCCAGAAACAACAATGGCAAAGTTTACCCAGGTAATTAAACAACCCAATCAAGGAACTGACAACAGCACCCAGCCAAAACCATCTTCCTCAGAGCCTTCTGAAACTGTAACAAACCCTGATCCAGTGACAGACCCATTCCTTTCAGTAATTATGGATCTTAAAATCACGCTTACTAACAAAATGTCCAAAACAGCAACGACTCTGACATCCAAAATAGAGGAGGTCAGGATGGATCTCTCTCTAATGCGCCAGGATCTACAAGGTATCCGTGAGCGAACAGATGAATTAGAGAGGAGAGTAAGCAATTTGGAAGACCAGGTACAACCGATTCCAAGAAACATCACAAGCCTTCAACAAGAATTCTAGAAACTAGCAACGCACGTGGAAGACTTGGAAAACAGACAACGGCATTCAAATATAAGGATAGTGGGTCTACCAGAAGGAGTGGAGGGAAGGCAACCTGAAAAATGTATTGAAAAATGGCTATTGGATACCTATTCACCCACACAGTTCTCAGACCAGTTCGTGGTGGAGAGAGCTCATAGAATCCCTACCCATAGCCCCCCCCTAGGGCTCCACCACGCACTAAATTTTGAAGCTTTTAAACTATAGAGACAGAGACACTGCACTGAGATTGGCACGAGAAAAAACCCCAATTAAATATGAGAATGTAACTGTCTCCATTTATCTGGACTATTCCATACTCCTGCAAAAGAATAGAGCCTCCTTTAACATCATTAAACAACAGCTGAGAAGAAAAGGGCCTACAGTATGCCATGCTGTTCCCAGCAAGATTAAAGGTGTTTCACAACAATAAAACACACTTCTTTGATGATCCCAAAAAACGCAGTCCAATGGCTGGAAAGAGACTACCCTGCATTGAATTGCTCCATCTAACTTCTTAGATACAGTTAGAGAAACGTAATTAACCAATCCAGATCTACTTGAAGGAGAGACTTCGCTTCACTACAATTTTCTATTACAGTACAGAACGCAGAACGATCCTGAAAGATGGAAAAGATAACCAGCAGAAATAATTAGCTAAATATATATGTTTCATGTTTACTGAATTTGGGTCCGGGACAGATCTCTATTGATCACTACCCGTTAAATACTAAAAGTTTGGGGTTAAAGGTCTACTTAAGTTGGGTTAGTAGGCAGGGGAGGGGGGAGGGAGGTTTTGGGTAAAAGGTCTGCATTGGTTGGGAAAGTAGGTAGGGGAGGGTGAAGGGATTCTGGGAGTTGAATAATTGCATCTGTTACCATTAGTTACTAAGCAATGAAGCCGGGGAAAAGTTTGCAAGTTCATGTTTAAGTATGCGCAAACACTTAAGGTTATGCAATCGCACAAAGGTTATTATCCAAACAAAGAAAAGACACAATCAGGTTATACAAAGTAAGGCCCTTAGGAAAAGGAACAAAGAATTAAGAACAACAATAGAAATAATTATGGGCATACAGGGTAGTATGTTACAACTTAGTCAAAATTATACAAATGGGAAAAAAAATGGCTCCACTCAAAATCTGTTCATGGAATGTCACAGGTCTAAACTCTAAATTTAAAAGAGCCCAATTATTTAATTACATCAAGAAATTTTCGCCCAGTCTGCTGTTATTACAGGAGACACACCTGACAGGCTCAAAAGTGTTGGCCCTTAAAAAAACCATGGATTGGGTATGTGTATCACTCCACTTACTCTACACATGCAAGGGATGTGTCGATCCTAGTCACTAAGAAACTAATTTCCAATTAGAACACCTCTCAATAGATCATTATGGCAGATACATAATACTACAAGCGAAATTAGACGGCCAATCTGTCACCATAGTGAATTTATAAATTCCCCCTTTTTTTAACGTTGAAATTCTAGACACTATAATAGTCAAGATTAATAAACTGCCTCCAGCGCCAATCTGTCTCTTGGGTGACTTTAATAATCCCCTTGATCCCACTCTAGATAAGCTAACTAACAATCAAAGCACACACTCCCCATTAGGGGATTGGTTAACCAGTCTCTCTATGGTGGAGTTATGGAGGTGGAAAAACCCACAGCTTAGACAGTTCTCCTGCCATTCAATACCCCATCAAACGTTATCTAGAATAGACTTAGCCATAGCTACCCTGGATGTATTACCATGGGTCCTAGCAATTGAATACCTTCCCAGAGGATTTTCTGATCACTTGCCACTTCTCCTAACATTACAAATATCACAAGAACCCCATCAAAAAGTATGGCGGTTAAGCCCTATCTGGCTATTGAGAGAGGAGGTCTTTGAGAAAAACAAAGAGCAATATAAGAAATATTGGGAGATAAATGAATACTCAACAGGTATAGATACCTGCTGGGATGCTTCCAAGGCATATATGAAGGGAGTATTAATAAAGGCTATCAAGGATACAAGAAATAAATGCAAAAGTAAAGTAGAGGATGAGGAGGGAAAGTTAAGAGGCAGAAAGCAAATTTATAGTGAACCCAAATATAGATATACACACTGAACTAAGAGACGCTCAAAGAAATTTAGAACTATCACTCACTGAAATTACACAAAAGAGAATTCTATATGCCAGGCAGAAAGGATTTGAGCTGGGTGATAAAAATGGTAAAATACTGGCCTGCTTGGCTAAGGTAGAAAAACCATCAAGTATAATACCAAACATTAAAAATATGAATGACCAAGTACTTAACAAAACATCTGAAATCTGTGAAACGTTTGCTACTCACAATATGACTGTGAAACAATCGCTTTAAAACAGGCAATGCTTGCCTCTCAATATAACCAAGTCTCTCAGGGGGTACATCCGTGTGCTGGTCTATGTGGAGTCAGTCCAGACAGCTCTGCAACTCGTCCTCCCCAACTCTACGCGTTTTGGAATGTAAAATCCCTTCCTGAACTCCTAGGGAAGGGATTTTACATTCCAATTTTACATATAGACACTATAAAAACACCTTATCTAGCTTGGAAAACCATGCTTAAAATAACAAAAGTTCCCAAACCATATTGTTCAGATCACACTCCACTATGGAATAACTCGGACTTCCCCGAACTTTCAAACATCCCTGATTGTCATTACTGGGCAAACAGAGGATTTAAAACAGTGGGGAATCTAAGCTCTTTTAACACCTTTCCTGGCCTGACACAGATTCAAGAAAACACTGGGGGCAAGACAGTAATGCTATTCAAATATTTATAGTTGAGGCATGTGTGCAAGGCGCAATGGGAATGTTAACCAATCCAGACACACAATTTACCAATAGAATTAATTTTGAGAGAAATCCAATCCTCCAAACTGGTCTCAAGATTATATCAAAAGTTGAATGACTTTACGCCAGCTCCCTTTCAGGCCTCCTATTACCTATGGCAAAAACATATAGCACAGTTAACCTGGGAGGAATGGGAGGAAGCAATAGACAAGGCGTATTCCTTTCTAATATTCAATAGGGATAGGTTAATTCAGTTAAAAATCTTATATCAAACATATCTGACCCCCATGCAATTAAAACATGTACTGAAACAAAGCCCTGCAATCTGTCCTAGGTGTGGGGAAGACAACGCCGACTTTTACCACCTAATATGGTTATGTCCAGAGGTGCAGAAATACTGGAGTGAGATTAATAAATTTATAGAAGAGAAACTGTCCTTGCCAAATATTATCTCACCTATTAATTGTTTGTTGGGGGTAATTGATGATTGTCTGGCATTAAACCACTCCAGAAACCTATATAGATCTCTCATGTATTACGGGGAAAAAATATTATTCTACATTGGATGAGACCTCAAAAGCTTCTACTCAATGACTGGATTGAACTAATTAACACAAACTTGCCCTTGATTAAAATAACCTATGAGGCAAGAGCAGGGCCGGTTCTTCATATGGGCCATGTGGGCAGATGCCCTGGGCGCAATTAACAAGGGGGCGCACTCACTGGCGCACAAATGCACTGTGAGGTTTGAGTCAAAAATTGTAAAGCTTCTCATTTGCT
>WMED01011783.1:0-15096 GCA_019650415.1 Pipa parva
CCTAGCCATGTGTTTGTCATTAACTCTCCCTAGCCAGTCCTGCCCAGGTCTCTCTCCCTTACCTTTCCCCCATCATTTCCCTTTGCCCTTTCAACTCTGCAACAACATAGCTGCAAACCATAGAAGCCCTTGAATCAGACCTGTACGAATTATACTCCACAGCTGCTAGAATAAGATCATGGGCTATGGATTGTCAGAAATGAAATAAGGCTCGAAATAACAGCATGCAAAAACTCCTTGCAAGAAATAATGGCAAATGTACAATCAGCATTAAAAAATCTCAGTATCCCAGGTATCTACCCTTGTCAGTGTAACTGTGGCTTTCTTGTTTTTGACAAGTGGATGATTATGGGTAGCTGTAAAAAGTGAAAAAAAAAATGTGACTATGTATAAATATAGATACAGACATATCAATAAAAGCACACAGAGCTCACATGAAGCAAAGTCAAGTCAGCGGGGCTGGGGTTGTTTTTTTTTTGCTTTCTGCTGTCAGAAGGATCCCATGTGCTCCACAACTTTTCCTGACTTGCCAAGTTATCTATTGCTAAGCCCTGCTATACCCAAGCTCAGCACTGCACACTTTTTTATCCCCCAAAACAAACCAGCCAAGTTTTGCTGCAGGTCAGGATTGCTTTCTGCCTGCCCCTGTCTGCTCTTCCTCCCCCACTGTGGAAGGGTTGCTCTCTACCTTACCCTGCCCGTGGCTCTTACAGGGGTTTGGGGTTCCCGCATGCAGACTTACGTGAGACAATCTCCCTTTGTAACAAGTGTTGCGGGTTTCCCTGCTTGCGACGGGACATTGCCCTGGCATTTAAACTGGCATCGCCCGGAGATCTGCTCTGTGTAAGGGCGACCTGGTCTCCTTCCTCCCCCACGTTTCCTTCTTCTTCTTCGCCTCCTCTATATTTTCCTCTTCTTGAATGTTCCTTTAATCATGCAACGTAATAATAATAATAATAATAATAATAAAATGCCTCCTTTGCAATTAGAATAAGGAGGACACTTTCTCCACTTGGGTTTCCAATCTCTTCTTCAACTTAAGAATTGGCTGATCTCGTGTCCACTCGTCCTATGTCCACAGTGCCCGACAGTAGCACTTCTTCCATCAACAAACACAACAACAAGAAAAAAAGGATAAAATAATAATAATATGGGGGGGGGAACTACGATTGCCAAATAATGCCAAAATAAGAGGGGCTTGACCCTGCTTGTTATGGGGTTGCCAGAGAGTGTCTCCTTCCAGTTAGACTGGCACTGCCCTGGAATGCAGTGCCCAGCACTTTGACTGTTCCTCTTGCCTGGGCACTGGAAGGACTTGCCTCACCCCCAGTGCTGTGCTGCTGGATTATGACTATTTAATTGTAATGTGAAGATGGCGGAGTCCTGGTTCTCTGGGAGCTCTCTGTCTCTCTGTGGCTAGGTCTGCCTCTGTACAATGGGATAAAATTCAAGTTCAAGTACGGACGTGACGTTTAATCTGCACCAGAGACAAAAAGACCGAGAGAGTAGGAGCACTGGGGGCGACTAGTGGTGGCTTTTTAACATTGTACCCTGAACACAACAAGACAAACCACATGCCTACAGCACAGGGCTTTTGTACTGCTGTGATTCTCCAGCAACCCCACTGCTTGCTAAACCCATGCAGTTGTGCACAGGCTGCCACAATTTACCAGTGGAAATCACTCACTCAGAGGGGGAAGTTCACTGTACACAATGTATCAGGTCAGTTGTATGTGACACTTCAATCCTAGACTCAGACTTGCTGCTCACAACTTGATTTTGCCTGATGTGCCCTTTTATTTATTTTTTTTTAAATCCAAGCTTAACCGGTTCAGAATAGCCTGAAACTACTGTACTGTGCAGCCAGCTAGGGTTAGGCAAGTTCATATGTCAACTAATAAAGTGTGGGGGTTTTTTTATCTTCTTTTATCATTTCTTTTTTTTTTTTCTGCTTTGCAAAGGTTTGTAATGAGACAGTTCTTTTTGAGTTGAAGTGGCAATAATTGCCCTTCGGACATTGTGACATAAAGGAAAATAAAAAATGTTAAATGACCAAAGACCAATAGTTTTGCTGTGACAATCTTCACATGCCTTGACGTCTGTAGTGTTGGGTCTGTTTAGGATTCTACAGTGCAATGGTGGTTGATGAAGGGGTTAAATGATTTTGGCCGACATCCAGCTATTATATACAGTGTATTTAACAAAAAGAACAAATGTTTAATTTCTGCAATTTGCCAGAGACGCGTTCCACATGAATCAGATAAGTATATGCAATAAAGTCTATAACCTTTTTGTTTTTTTGTTTTTTTCTGGACTTCATAACTCCTAGTAGTGATTTTACATCAGGTCAATATTTTTTTTTTTTTTTTTTACCAATAAAGCAGATTTCCATTTTTATGGAAATCATTATACCTAAAAATTACTGACATTTCTTTACTTATAAACCCAATACACAGAATTTTTTTTTTTTTTTTTTTAACCAAATAAGCAGTCCATTTAATGACTGTTATATTTATTCAATCCTGAACTGGCTGTGAACATGTAAAAAAAATCACAATCATTTCAAATGATTCTGCAAAAGAATCTAGAAAAATGACAGCCAGGTTAACATGGAAAAAAAAAAGTTAATATAGCAACCCTGGCATACTGTATATCATTGATGGAATTTGTAATAATTAAATGACTGAGACAATAAAACATCATTGCCATTTTTTTCCCGAAGGACACCTTTTCTTTCTGAAGCTCACAAGAAATATGCAGAATGGGGAAATGCAAAAGGCAGAAGCCAAGAGGATTTGCAGGAGGTGAATAAAGGAGATTGAGAAAGACAATTAAAAGCACTGGGGATATGGTGTGAACACAGGAATTCATTCTAGCAACAAACACACATGCATATTACACACATGTATAATTACACCCATGCACATTTATTTACATCACGGGGGATGCATCACAGTTCGTTTAACAAACAAAAAAAAAAAAAACAGTTTGAAATCATTGCCTTATTACACAAACACATTATACATAATAATATTATTGCACAACTACCACTAAAGGAATATTTCCACGCATCTGTACATTTCTTTAGATTTCTATAAAAACATTTATTTATGGCATTCTTTTATTCTACAATAATGGAAAATACTAGTTTCATTTTACTGAAAATAAATAAATTACCTTTCAATAAATAAGCGTCTGATGGGAAATTATTTCGCATTATGTTTGCATTTCAGTAGATAATCTTAGATTGTATTTTTTTTTTTTTTTTGGTTTTAAATGTGCGTATAATACAGAATTCTGAGATATTTTCTCTTTGACCTGGGCAGATGAAAAAAAAATCAACTCTTTCTTTCAAGAGCATCCATTCCCATCAATATCTCATCGCCCCTTAAACCCCTTGTGATAAGCAAAGGCTCTCACTGGACTGCAGTATTCAGGCTGGAGGTGGGGGTGAGGGGGAAGGGGCAGGCAATGGTTTATTTCACTTTGCTGTCCCCAGGCAGAATCCTAACATTGTCCAGCACATGATAACTTATTGCTAATACATCCTTTTAAAGACATCAGCATGGGGGCTGTTATGCCTGTAAATTAACTGCCCAGCTGCAGACCCCCTGCTCAAGCAAAGAAAGGGTTAAGTGAGACTCCAGAACTACTTGTAAAGTTATTAGACAATTTAAACGTTTATTCAATAGGGAAAATTATAGTTTGTTTGGTATTGCAGCCATGGAAGAGTTAATGATGTAATTGTGGGTATCAGTAAGAATGTGGTTATAAATGAGATTGTTCTTAGTAGTTCTGGAAGGGAGGGTAGGTAGGTGTGTCCCATCTATCTTTCACATACACACACACACACACACACACACACACACTCACACACACAAATATACACCTCTTTCATTCTCCACTCGCTATCTTTTGGAAAAGAAAAATCTTCTTTAGTCTCCTGTCCTCCCCTTTCTCACCTAAGGTCTGCTAATTCCCAGCCCCCACCTGCTGTCATATTGATGGATACCCTCAGGTCATTTAAGCCTTTTCAGGAATGCAGAAAAGTTTAGAATATGAATTCAAAAGGTTGCAGAGAATTAAAAAGAAATCTTGCCCTATTTATCTCATCGTTTTATCTAATCTTCTGTGCCACTAAAAAGAAAAAAAACATAAGACCTGGTTAATTTTTCCACGCACTGTTTTTTTTTTTATAATACTTAATTTATTATTTATTTGGAGTTAATGCATATGACAAGACTTTTTTGTCATAGCTCTATGTAGTAAAAAAAAAAAAGAAAAGGAAAATGTATTCATGTTCAGATTTACACATGCTTATATGGCAGTAGTCCATCTAGACAGTTTTTCATTTCTAAATCTTTCTGTATGGAGGTTGTAAGGAATCTAAAGAAATTTCAGACTTTTCTCAGCAAAAAAAAAAAATAAATAAATAAATTGGGATCATTAATGTGTTAAGTATTATTTCATTGTTTGGAAATTCTTACCAGATTGTATTTCATTACCATGCTTAAATCTCCTTAATGTGTCTTTCCCAACATTAATAAATATTTAAATTAATAAATATTGATATGTAGGCTGAAGATGAACAGCATAAACTAAGTGTTGCTCAAATCGCTTTGTTCTCAGTCCCATAAGTACCTTAAAATATTTAAGAAGATAAAAAAATTCATATCATAAAGGTTGTGTTTTTTTGTTTTTTTTTTGGATGGTTCCCAAAAACCCAAATTATTTAACATTATCTAATTCTCCTCTGCATTCTGCTGTCTAGCACTTATGATCGTTAGCTTTAAAAGCTGTTAATGTCTTGTCTAACAGCTCCCCCTTTAGTCACTTTGCTATCTCTGTCTCATGTTCAAAGCCAGATCAATAGCAGTTTTCATTCCAACCTTGACCTATCTCTCGACCCAGCCTCCATCTGCAGCTGGCCCTGTGTTGTGGTTTCCCACTATGCCCTGCAGATACCCTGTCACAATTTGGGACTGACTGCAGACAAACATAAAGGACTGACTACAACCATTCAATAAACATACCGACAGGCCTGAAAGGAGCAGTATCAAACCGCAAACTATATCCCAGAGTTAGTTTATACAACCACATTTCGATTCACCATTGATCAGCAGAGAGGTTAAAAAATATAATAACTGTATTCAGTATAATGCAGTAATTTAACCCTTGTCTGCTGAATTCACATTTAACATAGAGATATTTGGCAGTGTAGCCAAAACCAGCCATTTAGATCTCAGCTATTATAGTAAAAGTATGGCTATGGTTTTAGTAAGGAGTGCATATTGCGATCAGTGATGTAAAATCTGACATATATAAATTATTTAATGCTTTTTTTTTTTTGTAAGAACATTTACCTTGGCTTTTGCCAGAATCAGAACATTTTCTGTTAAACTTTGTATAATACAAATATTTATTAATAGAAATCATTCTTCCTGTTTTAATTTTGAATACTACGTTTAGATAATCTCCGTGGTAAATTGTTCAAATGAATACTTTTCTCTGTAGTACTTAGTAAATAAAATATGCGATCAGTATTCTTTACTCTGTTCTTTCTTAGACTATTATGCATTAATATGCATTAGTTTTAATGTGAATATAGTCACAATGTAGAAGCGCTATCCTAAAATAAGCACTCTCACTGATTTGTACATTTATTGTAGATTAGTGGGAAGTGCTATGGATATACTAGGTCACATGATTAGCAGGATATAAACAGCCATCTACCAGAAGAAAAATGCAAAACCCTTTTCAGGGTAAAAGATAAATACAGTATATATATATATATATATATATATATATATATATATATATATATACACCTAATGGTGCACATGGTTTATGTGTATTTATATTGTGCTTTTATCATTGTGTCATTTAAGTTGTTTTCTTGAATATAATTGATTAACAATAAATAAAGATTTATAGTACCACTTGCAACCAAAACATCTGGAACACACAAGCATCAAATGGTTTATGTTAAAGTCTTGCAGAAGTTGCCACAGTATATGTACTTTAAATCATTGTAAATTGGTGTTCTCTAAAGGTTTTATAACTAAATCAACACTTGCACCAGTGAAGTTGTCAGACTTTTGTTTAACTCGAAAAGCAAACGTAAATGATCTGATTCTCAGGTTATACTTAAGATTATATTAACAAATTATTATTATTATAGATAGTATACATATTAAACTAATTTATAAAGTGAACATCCCATTTGTTTCCCTTCCGCAAATTGTAAAACTTACCAAAGCATCTTGGTATTAAGGCAAACAATTTCATTAATGTAATCTATTCATTCCAAACCAATAAAAAGCTAAACATTTTGATTATGCAAATAATATATAACCCAAGATTAATTACCCATCAATTCTCAAAATGACTCAGACAGGTTAAAACAGTCGTCTACCACCTAAAGGGTTAAAGCAGTTTGAAATTCAAAGACAAGATCATTTATTTCCATGGCCTCATTGACTGTCATAAAACAGGCACTAGAATATAACTTCACCTGTTCAACATAATGGAGTATGAAAACGTGAAAGAATATGTGAATGTAAAGGGTGACTTTAGTAGGGGACATATTAAGGAAGTCAATGAACCCTCCCAATGACAATTCTCACCAATACACAAGGGCTATATTTACTAAGACAATTTCATCCATAACGACTGATTTTACCCCGTTTGCCGGCAATTTTTGTTTCCCTGTACTTTTCCATTTCTCTCATTTACAAAAGATTGATAAAAATGTTTCCCCATCGAAATAAATCGATATCCATAAATATCAATCTGTTAAAGGGGCACACTTTGCAATGCTTTGCTATGAGGGTTTCTTCCATTACAGATAAATGTCAATGTCTCTTTTCAATGGGAAAATATCTTGGACTTAGATTAAATAACAGAACCAATTCCATAAGGAATAATGGGTTTACGCCAGCCTGAGGGTGAAGAATTCTTTTGGGTGATAAAATGGTTTTTGAACAGTTTAGTAAATAGGAGAAAATAGCAATATGATTATATACTGTATAGGCTGTTTCTCCTGCATTTACTAGTCGAAAAAAGATGTTCAACTTTAGTAAATGTGCCCCTAGTGAACAGTGAATACTGTTTTTGTATATTTATTAATGTATTTTAATATGCAGCTCTGCACTACTTACGAAGTAGTGATGCATGTCACTGGGTCATTGTTGCACACGTACTCATAAATATCCAAGCTTGAAGTAATGATTTGCGCTAGGCCTTTTTTTTAATTATGTGAATTTTAAAATATCACAAAAATCTTTAAGCTGAATAGTTTAAGTACACACGTCACCTCAAAACTAATACTAATTTAGGTTGTACTAATGAAACAAATGATTTCTGTAAATATATATGTATTGTAAAAAAAAAATGTAACTTTAAACAGCATTTATCTCTGTTATCTTCCCTGTCAGCCTGCTTTTTCTTTTCCAAATTGAGTGGGTGGGGCTAAAAGGATGACTGACATTATAGCTCCTCCAATCAGATCCCTTAAATCACAAATTTAGCAGGGATCCGATTGGAGGAGTTATAAGGTCAATCATCATTTAGCCCAGCACGCCCGACACTAGGGAAAGAAAAGGCAGGCTGTCAGGGAAGATGACAGAGAGAAACGCTGTTTAAAGGTACTTTTTTAACACATATATTTACAAAATGTTTATTTCATTAGTTTTGAGGTGACAGATACATTTTAAGTGTCGTTTAACCCTTTGTATTTTCACTGTGAGATCAGACGTAAAATGTTACAAGCAAATACATCTTTGATATGCTATCAAGATGTTACAGAGAAGGCTGTGCCTACAACAAATTCTGTGTGTGGGTGTGTAGGATGTCTGAAAGATGCAATGATTAGGAGCACAATGGGAATTACACAGAATGGTTCTGTTTGTTAAACCTTTTTTATTCATTTGTTGGAAAACCACACGTTTACATTACTGGTTCTCTTTAGCGTCTTTGGCAATTTCATTTCTATATTTTTTGCCCACACATCCTTGTTTTATCGTCTAAAGGTAGGCTTTAACTATCTAAGTGGTTTTAATAATTTTGCTCTAGGGTGATGGCATACAGGGTGCTTGAAGCCTGCTTTCTTCAATATTTATTCCTTTTAAACTTGTGATTGTTAATATATAGGCCTGTAATCATCACTAAAAGAATTCAGTTTGTATTGATTAAAACTGTGATGCAATTTCATGTGTAAATGATATGTTATCCTTAACACTGGTGTATTGTGTATGAGGAAGTACTCCAGGCAACTAAATGGGGAGGGTTTATGTTGAAAAAACATGGTGGACATATCCTTTAATGGCAGCAACTGAGCACAGCATATTTTCATAATACAGCATGAATCAAAGTCTTTCCAGGCTGAAAAGAGACGGCCTTCTTGGCTTTGCCAGTGACCTACATGTTTTTCTTTTGTCTCTATATTTGTGATCTTTAAAAATCACTTTACATTATTTCTACATTACTTCTTAAAACTGTTAGGTAGAAAACACTGGTTAAATAGCCATAATGAATACTATATGAGGCCAAATTAAATTTAATATTTTGACAACTTATTTAGTGGGTTAAAATATATGGAGAATGTGTATAAATAAATGGAGTTAATGGATTAGCCAAAGTGTTAGGATCAGATGACAGTAAGATGAAGCAGAGAGAAGAAAGACCAAGTAGGTGGAAAGTTTGTATTTCCAAAAAGCATTAAGGGATAACAGAGATGGAAGAGCATGTAACAGAAACAATTAATAAGGTGGCATTAATGTGTGCAGCCATCTTTATATGGTGATGTCACAATCCTACGCCATGGCTACACATTACCATATGATGCATGACGTGATGGCTTAATGACGCATAGCTAAGATTTTTCCATAAACTTGCACACATTAGGGTACGCAGTGGGGATGTGAAAGAGGTATTGGAATAATAAAGTGAGAAAGCAGTATATTTTAGCTGAAGACAAAAATCCAGAATGCATGCTCTATGGGGGGTGCTACAGGTGGTCCGCTGTAAGAAGATAAAAAAAGTTAAATGGAGAAGGTGAGAGGAACTTTAAAAAAGTGGAACTTTAGTCACTATGATTGTTGTAGTGACTGCACTACTCCTTTTCGCAACCATGAAAATATGTGGAATCGTTTAGGTGACTGAAACAATATGCAGCAGATTATCGATGTATAGGCCAATGTGTGGCTTCTTTGTGTTGACTGCAACAATAAAGATGCCTTTTCACTGCTATGAAGTCATCTATATGTGCAGAAGCCCAAAGTCACACCAAGATAACACTAACCATCATTACTTGTTTCTGGCATGTTTTTGACACAAAACCACTATTTAAGTAGTGTGGTTGTTCTTGTCCACACCCAATGTGTTTTTTCCTATTCGTGATTGCACCAGAAACCCTTCTTCATTTGTTCCTGCTCTAAACTGACCCTGGCCTGTTGCGTTTCTGGCTTCATTATCACTGACTTTTAATTGTCTTTCTGAATTTGAACATTAGCTTCTTCTGGAGCATGTTTTTTTTTTTTTTTATGCTGACTGTCCTGACCTTGGCCTATTCATGTTTCTGTCTCATTATTTCCTGATCAGATGTTGGTTTCCTTCTGGTGGACTTTGTTGGTGCCATGCCAGAAACCCAAGCAGGCTGGCATTTTAGGAGTTTAGGAGAAAAGCTAGGGTCATTTTGGTTCTCTAGCTTTTCGAGAACAGAAGGCCCAGGCCCCTAAAATGCCAGCCTGCTTGGGTTTCTGTCCCAACATTTGTTAGAAATGACTTGCTACATTCAGTACCTAAACATCAATACCTAAATCCTGTCAGAACATCAATATCATCAGTATCACAGTTACAGTCACCCAAAATAAGGGCAATACAAGACAGAAAGAAGAGCCAGGACTCAAAGTCTAAGGGAAAGGTAGCAGCTAAAGAGGCAAAGGGAGGTCTATGATGTAAAACAACCAGAGGTTCTATGGAAAAAGCGCATAAAAAACACACATAGTGCAACCTGTATATACTAAATATGAGGAAAGACAAAGCCCTCTAGAACCAATAAGTAGATACTGTGCTGAATGTGAGAAATAAAAACACCTCGTGTTGTATATAAAATGGCCGCTTACCGACTCTTTTAAATGTAATTGCTTTGAAGTGGTTTGACACACTTCCAAATGGCACGACAGGACCTCGACTCTCCCAAGTCTGACCACTTAAAGACAATGGATACTGGACACACTTGCAATAAACCAACTGAATTCCTGATGCTCCAAATCACAGTAAAGGACCAGGGAGAAGTGTATATAAATAAGGGAAACAGAAAATGCTCCACATAGAGTAATATAGTTTTAATCTTTAAAAATGTCGAAAATAAAAGTATTGCACTTACAATACAGCTTCTTGAAAAAAGCATATAAGTTTATCCAGCAAGGCAACCGTGAATCCTCCAAGACAATTCAATAAAAAATCACAAGTACCGACCTGTAGACAAATGAATACATTGGTGGTCCCTTTTATGTGAGAAGAGGAGTGTTGTCCTCTGGGAGATAAAAAAACGCTGCTCTACGTGTTTCGCCAGGCTGTGCGGCTTCGTCAGGAGCAGAAAAAATAATGGTAATGGAGAACTCAGTGTAAGCGCTGTATTTATAGTCGCGCTGGTGGTAGTCGCGGGAATAAATCGTCATATCCGGTTAATTGGGCCTATGTATAGGGCATGTATGATGCTTAATGGCGTCGTTGGAATGCAGAGAGGTCTATATAGCAGCAGGCATATAGACTCTATGGTCTGTGTAGCTACTTCCTTGTTTCTCTCCATTTTTAACTACTTTGTTAAACTCTTACAATATCAGTTGACATAGCTTAATTTAGAAAAGATGTGTAAGCCCTGCTTCACCCCTGCTTTTCTTCCCCTTAGTTGCAACTGCCTTTATAGCTCACATGAGCTCCCATGAGCCTCTGTGATTAATTCATTAGGATTAGACAGTCCTACAAAGTAATCAACCAGCTGCTCCAGAGGATGCATGCGGAGTTATAAAGGAAAGATACAGTAGATTCTAACATTAAGTAAAACAAAACTTTCTGAGATTGAAGAATGTTAGGGTTTTGAATAGACAACAGCCATAAAAATTGATGGTTTGTTAATCAAAGCCCAGTCTTGAAACGTTTAAAGCGATGCTACAAAGAAGAGGTTAAAAGCAGAAGTTTAAATAAAACATGTGATCCAAAGATGATGAAATAGAGAATGGTGTCTGTAATGAAATGCAAAATAGAACACATGTAAAACTGCACAGTCAGAGAGATGGTGTCAAATCAGCAGCAGAATGTGGGATATAAGAAACCTGTTGAAAAAAAACCCAATGTAGTAAATTTACTCCATCACTTAAGAAAGATGCGTGATGGAGAGGTGTTTAAACTTTATAAGCCCACTCCCTCTTATTAAATCAATGAATACCGAATGGTGTTTTTTTTGTTACTAAAAATCAATTCAACATAAATTTGATTTTTCTGCAACAAGAAATATTCCCAATAACACACACATGGGGTAATTTATAAAGATCTTTCTGCCACGTTCTTTCCATTTTATTCTTTTCACCGTATTTTCGATTTTCCTCAATTTATGTAGTGCTGAATAAAATTTATTGATATTGAAAAAAATCGATATTGATAAGTATCAATGCGTTAATAACACTACACTTCACACTACTTTCAAAGGAGCTCTTTCTCCATCAGTATCGATATTGATGTCGCTGATATTTTTGATGGAGACTTAGAAAAAATATTCTAAACCATTTCCTTAAGGAATAAATGGTTTTCACCACCCTCAATCAGGCGAACACTTTTAGCGATAACAAAGGTCAGGAGGGGGTTTAATAAATATCAGTACCGGAGATATCTATATTTTCGACCTAATTAAAAGTATATCGATATTGATATACCAGGAAAAAACTTTTTTTGATTTTCATAAATATCCCCCATGCATGGCATATTCTTATTCAGAGGAATACATCAACAAAAAGACTAACAATATGCCTAATGGTATCCACATTTGTGTTAAAAATAATATTTATCTAAAAAACAAATTCACTTTGTTGTAAATACATTACAATGAGTATACGGGTAAGTGTGACTTGCCATTCCAGTTCCCCAAATGTGTTAAAAGCTCAAAAAAAGTATGAAGCTACACAGACACATCATATCCAAGTTTTCTTATGAAAGGGCCATCTTCCCATTGGAAGTGTTGTGTTGTGTAACCTTATTGATAAAGAAAATAAATGTACTGTTTATTCAGCATTTCAGATTAGTTGGCATTGAGTTAAATTTGTGTGCATATTGTAGTAAGAGAACTAAATGAATCAATTATTTTGGCAATACTCACAAAATTGTCTTTTACACTAATATATTTGTTTCTCTTCTTTTCTGTTTTACAGCTGGGTTAAATTCTTTTTGTATTTACATTTTAGAGTTTTTAGTATGCTATATATTTGTATACATATTGTGCGGTAGATTTGAACCTGTTCAAGGTTAAGAAATTATTAATATGGACCTATGAGGTCCACCTACAAACATGTTTATGGAAAGCAGGGAGTAGGCTTAGCATTCAGCTAAGACTGGAGAAATTCAATCTCCCTGCTTCTTTACAGCTGATAATTTGCTCTTCCAATCAGATCCTTGAGATTATAATCTATCATATGATTGGTAGATCCAAAATGTCAGTTGCCTTTTAGCCCCATCCCCTCTGACCCAAGTTTAAAGTCAGGCATCGGAGCTGTAAAGAAGACTGGTTGTCCTTAACACAACCTGAAAGGTCCACTTTAAAGAAGTCATGAGTCAGAAAAATTTGCCACCACAGAAATTAGAATTTTACAGCATCATGCACTGCTAAGTCTATAGTATACAAATAGATAAACACAGATGCCCTTAGTGACCAAAACTTGGCCCTTTGAATTACAAAAATGATGTTTCATTTTATATTAGAAAACTTTAGAAAGCAAGATCAAGCACAGAAAACACTGCAGCCAGGGCCCTTCTGGGTGTTTTTTTAAAAAACAGTTTTACAACTACAACTGTAATTCCAAGAATTACATTTATTAACACTGAGATTTTTTTTCTATTCTATCCTATTCACAAATGTCTTTATTGAATTATTTTGTATTATCAAGAAAAATGATCATTGATTAATATAAAACCTTGAATTTACTAATTTACTTTTCACTCCCATGCATGATTTTCTCTTCTGCTGTACTAGTGTGGTAGTACATTAAAAATAAACAGAGCACAGTATTCTTACATTTGTAAAATGGAACCACATGAAACAGCCATAAAAAAATAAATAGGCGATAAGCAGTCCTAGATTCAGGCTGGTGCAAATTACCCAAATTACCTGACCCTACGTGTCGTTACACAACATTCTTTTAGTGTGCATCATATACAGCAAACCATTTCTGTAGTTCACAGAATTCTGCACAGATATACCATGTATTGTATGGTAGAAAATGTCTTTATTTTATTCAATATAGTTTGTATTGTTGAGTCAACAATAAATTTATTCAATGAATATCTTAAAAAGTGAATGTTGATTTAGTTAAATAAAACAGAGAGATGCAATGAGGACCAGATTGCTCTCCATTTTTATGTGTTATTTTTGTGTACTTCCTTGAGTAAGCTTCCTTTCCTCTGTTCACTTACCTTACAGTTGTCCCATTATTTGAAGCTTGACATTACGTGTTATAGTGGACCAGAGTTTACAAACTGCTACAGGAAAAATAGAGGTAGAATGATAAAAAAAAATCCAAGCAAAGTTATTTCCCCTGTGGTACTCCACTGTTTTAGTTTAGCCCAATTATATTACTATGTGGGTATAACAGAACTCCTTTGTACTCTATCATTAGGTCATGCTAATGGTTGCCCGAATCTATATAGATTTCATTCATCATTGCATTTAAAAGGGATATATAGAGAGATACTCAATTAAAAGGGACCTACCGTCAGTGTGACATTGCATTGTTAATGAATAAAACATTTTAGTAAAGTATACTTGTATCGAAAATTGCAATTATAGTGTAATTTAAAATATATATATATATATATATATATATATATATATATATATATGTATATATATTTATATATTAATATGTACACACACAATTTTAGGAAACAGCACATTCAACAATATGTAGAGCAGACAATTTTTTTTGTGTTCAGGCTACATATTACACAGATAGCCAGGAACTGTGCATGCGTTTGATATATTTTATATTCTAAAATGTTGGGCATCATTGTACAAAAAAGACATTTTTTTACTTTACTTGCAATCAAGCTTCTAAACTGAACAATAAACTCAAAAAGCTTACTGCTTACTGGTTTACCAGTCGCTGACTGGCAATCCTCCAACTAGCTATCAAGGCAAAATAAACATTATTTAAATGCCTTGCATGAATGGCCAAGCATTCAAAGCATTTAAAAAATAAATAAATAAAGGAAAAATAAAAAACAGCCACATACCTCACAAAATGCCACCGCCCTTACTGAACACTTAAAATAAATGTGTGAACTATCCATTCCCTGCACACTCCATATTACTGGAGAGGGATGTACCATTGCACCATGACCATCAGACTCTTTTGCCTTGTTGTACTAGAATAATAATCCTAAGAGTAGAAAATAAGTTAATATAAACATATTAATTTGTATAAACTTATTCCAACATTTATGATGCAAAAAAAAAAAAAACCTACATCATAGGTGTGTGCACAGGGTATGCCTGGTGTGCCTGTGCACACCCTAATAGTAGCACGCAGGATAATGAAAAACACCCTAATGAAATAGCCTGTGCACACCTATGACCTGCATGAGAGGTACGCTGAATTCTACAAAATACCCTGAGGAATTACCCATTTGCCCTATCCCCTTCTTTCCTGGAAAATGGATTGGTTGCTACATGGACTTCCTCCTACCTCCAATGTTACTCCCCACCAATAGTTTGCTATTTGGTTTTGAGTTTTAAGTCATACCTAACCACTTCTTCTTATGTGTGAGCAGAGATGGGTAGAGTATTCAAAATTTTTACTCAAGTAAAAGTATTGTTACTTGAGCCAA
>WMED01011784.1:0-15095 GCA_019650415.1 Pipa parva
GGGACGGCCTCGCGACCCCGGCGGGGGTCGCGACCCACAGGTTGAGAACCGCTGCTTTAATGCATGAATGTATATTACAGTTTTTGTCTGCGATCTTAACATATTTAATAAATACCATATCGTAATATCCTTAGATTATATCACATCTGAAGATGTTATTGTGGTAGTCTAGTTTGTACATTCATATATAAGAATATATTTAGTCAATACCTTATTTGATTAATATATGTCAATCAATGTTACTATCATTATTATTCGTTGTAATTATCTAGTGTCATATAAGTAATGTATTGTATTGATATTTAAAACATATATTAACCAAATAAATTGTCATTTATATGGAAATTACGCTCTGTGTTAAAATGTAAAAAGTTAACATTAAGCCGGAGGGGTTGTTGTCATACAGGGGTTTACTGTTCAGACTGACAGGTGGAGATATCTTTTACTGCATCCGAAGCCGATGTGATGACCCTGATACAGTAAGGCTCTCAATGGGACATGTCTTTTGTGTGTTATATACCTTAATCAATTTGTAAGTGTGTATTAATGTATAATTACAGTAAAGTGTGGTGGGTGTTGGTGAGGAGATGAAAAAATTATACTAGTAAAATTTATGGGGATACGAAAATAATGTGAAATCGGTGAAATGTGAAGTTAAAAAATAGATAGTAAATAATTAATAATAAATAATAATAGGTGTAAGTTTAAGTCATATATATGCGCAATTGGTGTGATAAAAATGAATAAAATAACACTGGATGTGATAAATTAATAGTGTGATGATAGATTTAGGTGAAAATAAATCAATCTACTATGAGATCTATGTCCCATGCTAAGTTGAGTCCTGTAGGATGCCTAGTGCATAATTGGAAGATCCAATATGCTTCTCTTCTATTGAGTAACTTAAGATGGTCTCCTCCTTCGTTTATTCAGCCTGACTCTATCTATACCCTGTATTGTTAGATTATCTCCTGCGTTGGGATGTTCATTAAAATGTTTCGAGATTACAGTTTCTCTGTTACTCCGTATGTTACTCAAATGCTCTCCAACCCGCTCTTGTAATGAACGGGTTGTATGAATGTATATTGAATTTTACATATTTTGCATGTTATCAAGTAAACTATTCCCCTAGTCTTACAGTTTATGTATCCATTTATGTTGTATGATTTTTGTGTGGCACTACTGTAAAAGGAATCTGTAACAATCATGTGTTTGCAACATAGGCACTTCTTATAGCCACATTTATGATTTCCCTTATATGTTAACCAGGTTTCTTTTACATCTGTTTTTAAAACAGAAGGTGATATTAATTGGGATATAGTTGGTGCCTTGCTTGCAATAAAACTTACTCCATCCTTAAGACAATCCCTCAATTTGTCATCACAATATAGAATCGGTAGGTTCTTTCTGATAATCTTCCTGATGCTATAATATTGCTTGCTGTATTGTGTGATGAATTTTGGCTTTAATGCAAATCTTGCTTGTTCTTTGGACATATGTGATGATATATTATTCTTAATATGTACACTCTGTCTTTGTTGTGATTGTTGTGTTTGTATCTGCTTATTTTCTTGTTGGTTGTGTACCATTGTTTTATGTTTAAGTTGATTATCCTGTATTTTGTTCTCTTTAAGTAATTGTGATCTCCCTATCTCACATGCTCTTTCATAGCCTTTTTGTATCAAAAACTCTGGGTAATTCCTAGCTTTAAGTCTTATTTTAAGTTCCTGAGCTTGAATTTCAAAGTCTGTATCATTCGAACAAATGCGACGCAGCCGCAAAAATTGGCTGATAGGCACTGACTTGAAAGTGCCCGATGGGTGACAGCTAGTTGCTCTTAAGAGTGAGTTTGTGGACATCTCTTTCCTGTATATAGTTGTGTGTATTTCACTTGATTCATCTTTAGTATGTATAGAGATGTCCAGAAACTCAATCCTATTTTTGTTATGTTGCATGGTTAATTTTAGGCCTATTTCGTTGCAATTGAGATATTCTAAAAAGGATACGGCTTCTGCATGGGTGCCACGCCATATGTATATGATATCGTCTATATATCGGTTGTAGCTGCATATGCTATCCCTGTATGGGTTGGTGGATGAATAGATGGTGTGCCATTCCCACCAACCCATATAGAGATTCGCATATGAAGGTGCAAAGCGTGCACCCATGGCCGTACCCCTAATTTGTAGATAATACTGATTTTCAAAGAAAAAATAATTGTGTGTTAATACATAATCCAGTAACATCATAATGTATTCTATTAACACTTCTTCGTATTCACTAAATGTTTGTAAGTGCCATAATACCGCTTGTTTTCCCAATTCATGTGGTATACAAGAATATAGCGATGTTACGTCCATGCTAAGCCAGCTATAATCTGGCATCCATTTTGTTTTGTTTAGTATTTCTAACATATGAGTTGTGTCTTTTAGATATGATGGTAGACGTTTTACCAGCGGCTGTAAAGTCATATCTAACCGCCAGTTAAATGATGGATTTACATATAGAGAACTCAATGGTGACCTAACCTCTATATTTCATGAACAATTAAACAAAATCATCATGCAGGGATATGAGTTGGGAATTTTTGGTAAATCGGAGGCAGAGAGACTTATTGTACCACATCCCATTAGACCTATATTTCACCATTTACCAAAAATTCATAAACAAGAACGCCCACCCAGAGGCAGACCTATTATAGCGGGTATAGGGTCCATGTACGAGAGAATAGGAGTGTGGTTAGATATGACTTTACAGCCGCTGGTAAAACGTCTACCATCATATCATAGCCGGCAGACGTCATTCCGTTGCGTGACACGTCTGCCGGCTCATAAATATTCATAGCATGTGGGAGACAGTCGGAGACAGCCGCGAGTACATCCTATGAATATTTATGAGCCGTCAGACGCGTCACACTACGGAATGACGTCTGCCGGCTCATGAATATTCATAGGATGTGCGTTCAGTGGGAGACAGCGCGAGAGGAAGCTGCAGTAGGTAAGTAAAACACACACACACATACATACACACACACATACACACACACAAACACATATACACACACAAACACATACACACACATACACACACACACACAAACACATACACACACACACAAACACACACAAACACATACACACACAAACACACACACACACAAACACACATACAAATACACATACAAACACACATACAAACACACACACACACAAACACACACACAAACACAAATACACACACACATACACACACAAACACATACACACACACAAACACACACACACATACACACAAACATACACACACACATACACACACACAGCTGCAATTCCCAACAGTCTCAACAAGGAGGCTGGAGCTGAAGGTTGCAGACCCCTGGGCTAGGAGCTAGGTGTGTGGTGTGTTTTTCTTTTGGTACTGTAAGGATACTCTATTAATATACCATTCTATCTGACAGCTCCTCACACACTTTACAGCCCCCCACTCCTTCCTCGACTTATACAAGGGTCATAGCAAATTTCAAAATTTTTGGCCCAAAAAATGACCTCGACTTATACATGAGGTCGACTTATACTCGAGTATATACGGTAACTTACAAGCATAAAATCACTTTAAGTGCCAGGTTGTGACTGACACAAGAAGAGGAAGACTTACATACACAGATAGAAAGGTAACAAGAGCTGTAACAATGTGCTGGGACATTGGTCTATAAATACTGATTAACCAATAGTAGTCAGCCAGGTTTTTCTTCTCGCATTGCCTAACTTACAAGAGGGAATGGGAAGGGGAAGCAGGGGAAGGACAAAATGGCAACTCTGAGAAAATCTAATCGCGGAAATTAACAGAGAGTTATATTTCTTCACTAAATTTTTTTTTAACTATTTGTGTTAGGCTTAGGGTAAAGGATCTTTATATGTATGTACGCAGTTATATCGGCACTATAGTGCCCCTATAAGGTTGTTTTTAGGAGTTCGATATTATTTTTTTACTTCCACAGCTACTACCATTTTCAGACCCAGTTTTGTTTGGGTACCTACTATATCCAATTCAAAATGTGACAGACAAACCTCTGCTACCAGCCGCTTCAATCCCCTGGTGCTGTATATTAGCCAGGTACTCAGGAAGGTTCGGACAACTTGCAAGCAACTTTGAATAGTGATTCCGGCACTCCAATCGATATGTTAAAAGCAAACTTTATTTCACCACATGGATAATCTTAAAAAAAACTTTTCTAAAAACAATAACGGCAGTACCTACGCATTCTGGTTTACTCCCACATTCCAAAAATATACATCTCTGACTGAATAGGGAAACTAGATTGTAAGCTCCACAGGGCAGGGACTGAAGTGAATGATGAATTTCTGTAAAGTGCTGCGTAATATATCAGTGCTATAAAAATGAATAAATACATACATACATTGCCACCATTACCTTGTAATGTTCCACATTCACAATCCTTCCTCTATAAGAGTAATAGCAGAATGAGCAATGAGCAGGCTTAGTAACTATTCTAGGCTTCTTTATTGATAGTTAACACTGCACATTTTCTACACAGTAACCTGGAAATGAAGAGCCTTTTTGACATACAGTTATATGAACTAACAGGTTTCTGAATTTTACTGCTAAAGCAGTAAGTGATATGGAAGAAGTCATAAGGTCAGTATTCGATCCCCTACAAGGTTCTCATAGCATGTTGGATATGTCAGTCAAAATTGTTTCATTGGCAGCTAAAAGGAAAGCAGTAGCCTCAGCCAAAACAGTAACATGCAGATGGTTGGGGTTGAAATAAAAATTAATATATAGCAATAGAAAATTTGAAAATACAAGGAAATTGACTAATGTTTATTGACAGGCAAAAGTGCAGATAAGAAAATATTCTTTCAAACCTTCAGTTCCTCCTTATGAATCAGTTGGTGTACTAGAGTTTACCTTTATTTAACCATCATGACACATCTATCTGCTTAAAATGGTTTTACAGTTTGTTTGATTGTAAGCTGTAGTAACCTATGTAGATTAGGGTTAAACTATAATTATACTGTATATGATAAATATGTATACATATAATTATTTGAGTATAAATATAACAAATTGCATTCCATGATAATGTCAAAAACTCCTTTTAATACCAAAAAAATAAGTATATTGTTGGCTGGATGAGCTTACAATATGTTTATATTGTATATAACATACAGTATATTATATGTTTATTAGCTAAAGCCCAGGTACCTTTCACTATTTAAAACATGAGGAAATGTATATAATTGTTCCCAGAAATAATAGCTTGTTCGAGCTAGATGCCAAGAGCTTCTGAATTTTAGAATGTTAGAACAGTAAAAGCATTTGTTTTCTGTAAATGCACAGATTTGAGGGTAAAGTGAAAAACAAGCAGGACCGAGCTGGCCAAAGCCGACTTTCAACCAGTAAGATAAAAAAAAATCTGTCATCATAGATTGAACATACTGAAGAAAGGATAAGATAAAACGTTGGACTAGACTCACAGAAAGTATGACAAGGGCACTCTGAACAGAAATACCGATACAAGCCAGATAAAGGCAAACTGAACACAAGCATCCAGGCACTACAAAGCTACACAGCCTGAACTACACAGATAAAGAGACGCTTAGCATCTGTTGGTGATAGAGTATTTTGTAAACAGATAACAATGTACTTCCAGATTTATTATGGACCAATAGATCTGACAAAAATAACCCAATAAATTTAAGTTACAGAACCACATATCATAAAAAAACAATATCTGCATAAAAACAATTTTGAAATGTTATCTTTATTTTAAATATTACTTCCTGGATATATAGATAAATAATGATATATAGATACTGTAGATAAGGATACAGTATATAGGTAAAGATAATGACAATAGATATCATTAGATAATAAAAGACATATAACCCGAGTCATTTAGAGGTGAAAGAGGTAACAGTTAAAAAAATAACTTCATTATAGGAGCTTGAATTAGAATCTGCTGAATGTGCCCTTCCTACACTATTATTTAGTGTCAATAAAGTTGCTGCTCCGTGATTCTCTATTTGGAGTCCTTGAGGAAGCATTCTCTATGTGCAAAGTGTACATTCTTCCAGCACACCTTATTTTTTCCATTTGTAGATAATATTAGAGGTGCTACCTGGTAAGTCTGTCTATACACAGATCAGAAAGATCTATTTTCATGAAGAACACTACCCAGAATTATAGGTGAATTATCTTTTTTTTCTGCCATCCTGAGATGCATGCAAGAGGGACTGCACCTGAATGTTTTTTTCTTATAACTGGGAATTCCTTTTGTACCTTCTTGTTTTCCAGACTTCACTTAGAGTGCATCTATCAGCACCCATCTGGGGTCTAAACCCATCTCCCCTCATTAGTCTTGGTTTGCTCACTACTTCCATTACAGTCCTTTTTATTTATCTCCCAAGTACATCCTGTCTCTAGATATGATTAGATTACATGCATGGATAGAGGTAGTAGTGGAACCAAGGGAGGGGGGGTCAGATGGGAAGTAAACAATAGCTAATGTTCAGGTAGGGAGATATTCAGTCTGATGATAGAAAACTCTTCCTTAGTCTGTTTGACTGAGAGTTTAGACACCTGTATCGTCTCCCAGATTGTAGTAAGGAGAAAAGTCTGTCAATAAACTATAGGCAAACTATGTCTGGTTGTCTGTGGGTAGGCTTCATCTGGAAAAATCTTAGATAACAAATATTAATCCTTCTCTTCTAATTATTCAGCCTCAACTAAAAATCATCTCTCTTGTTGCATAACTTTATATATTCACAAAGTCAAGCTCTAGCATAGTGATGGCTAACCTATGACATGAGTGTCAGAGGTGACACGGTAAGACATTTTGCTTGACAAGAATCACAGTGCCACTCGTGCCACAATCTCAGTCAGAGTTGCCCTGTGACACACCACCCGAGTTATGCTTTTTTTTTTTTTTTGACACATTTTGACACACCGAGCTCAAAAGTTTGGCCATCACTGCTCTGGCATCATAAATTATAGAGATCTGAAAAGGAAACAAATTCTACACTCTCTATAGACTAAACAATAGAAGGAGAGGTTTATAAATGAAATACTGCCTAGATATATACACTACTGTAGATAAAAGAACCTACCCCACAGATGGAGTCCCTTTAAGTACACCCATGTCCAATAAAATCTGATATTTCCTTAATGAATTTTTGAAGTCCCCTGTGATAGTGCATGGAGTAGTTCAACCGCTATATAAATATATATATAATTTTTCTGCAGTTGACAGATGCCAAATATGTTTATTATTTAATATGTGTATTATTCCTTATTCATTCCATTGAGTCTTTGCACATTGTAATGTCAATTGTTTCTCTTATTATGCAAAAGGACACCTTGTATTTAATAGCACAAGTATCAAATGATGGGTCTGTCAAACAGGAGAGAAACTCTCAGGCTGGCTGGCATTGCTAAACACCACCCATCATATGCTTAACTAAATAAGCCCATTTTAAAAGCCAAGGGGTTTGCTATCTGTTAGCCTTCATTTCACACTGAAACAAATAACGAAGGCATTGTAGAAAGAAGGAATTTAGAACTAAGCCCTCCATCCTCTGACCCTGATGCTTTGTAAGATAGTGTTGAGTTGTGTCCATAGATGCACAGTAAATGTTGCACCACAGACATGGGAGGGAGTGGAACTCCTAAGCCTCTGCAGTGGCCACTCTGTAGTCCTTTGTTTCTTTGTGCAGGGTAAACCCCATGGCTGTGATAATGGTGTTATTTACCTAAGCACAGGCTATAAAGCCTAAAGCTTTAGCTCCCCTTTAAACAAGAAATGAAATCTCATGTAGCAGTGTGTAAAGTGCCTTGTCAGTATCATTAATGGCTACATCCATTTTTTAACCTTTATCAGTACCCTAGTTGAAAAAGAACTACACATACAAAAATCAAAAGTCACTTCTGAGATTTAAATATATCTTTATATTTATATAGGAAAATTAGACAAAGATATTTTTAGAGCTTCCAGGTTTAAATATAACTTCTTCATGTAGAAGACGTAAGATACAATTCATAAACAGCAAACAAAAGCATATTAATACAAAATGGTTCACAGTAAAGAAAAATAAACAAACTTTAAAAAGTAAATGAAAATTTCAATGCACAATACACTTCACAGTAAAAACGCCTCCGCTATCAGTCTATGTCAATTATAAGAATTACATCAGAAGTTGTATTTTCATCTTATGGATATATGTGCAAATACTCAGCAACGTCATCTATCCAAATCCCATGCTGGGTTATGGGTCATCATTCAGAAAGGGTCAAAGACAAGATCAGTGGGTTGAATCCTGAAGGTGAGTGCTTTATTGACAGTTTTTTGAGCAATATAACAAAGTTATTCACACAGAGATATTATGTTTCAATTCAAACATTTAACTAAAAATTAGATATACTGTACAATATGTAAAGTATAAATGTTGTATAACAATTGGTTCAATAGTATACTAATATATAGACCTCCAGAGTCCTGCAATAATGATGGGCAGTTCCTTGCATTGACTTAATGCAGGGGTCAGCAAACTTCCTTGAGGAGGGAGCCATTTCACTCCCTCCTCCAGTGGCAACAACTATTTTGTGAGCCTGCTGACGGCCAATCAGAAGAGCCGTTGGCAGTCATGGGTGGGACTTCGGAGGTGCTCTCCGAGCCACAACAATGGGGCTATAAAGAGCCGCACTTTGCTGACCCCTGACTGAATGAACATGGTTACAACTCCTAGAAGTATTTTAGGTTTATTATATACAATAACTGGATATTACTTTATTATTAGTTATTTCAAATGGGAAAGCTTAATTTAAAAAAAGACTTTATCTTAAAACTTTTGCTAAAAACCTGATCTATTGATGTCATAAAAGGATATTCTAACAGGGAATAGGAGCTGTGTCTGGTCTGTAAAAATGAATGTGCATAGATGTCCTAAGGTAAAAAAAATACTAAAAATCTTTCCAGAAACAGTATTTGCAAGATGATGATCTGCCAACTTCAATATTAAAGGAACAATAGAGCCTTCGACCATTATTTTCCTGTCTATTTATCACTGTTAAGAACAAACAGAATGTTAGTTTAGGGGTGATTATTAAGAGGTGGTTAATATAGTTACCGATCTCGACATTTTCTCCAGAGCTGACTCCTGCTCTGTGCTAAAGCCAGTCATCTTTTCTTCAGTTTCAGCTCTGCAATCCCCTTCACTTCCTGCTTCCTCATCATTATCACTGATGGAGCAGGAACAGAAGCAGAATTCTGACCTAATACTGCTTCAGTGCTTGCTCCCATAAGTGATATTGAGGAGGAGGAGTGAACCTGAAGGGGATACCAGTGCTGCAATTGAATAAAAGAAGATCAGCTTTAACAAATAAGCCTCAGCTCTGCAGAAGAGATCAGTAATATATGAACCCCACATTTAGAACCACCTCTAGAACAACAAGCTTTTAATTCTCCTTTTTTTCAGTTTATAAGCATTTTCTTCTAGAAGCTCCCTCTCTCTGTCACCTACCTACATGTGCAGCAGGTCAGTTTGGAATCCTAAGCCAGAGATTTAAATGAAAGGCTTGAGAATTCCAAGTAACCAATTCTGAGCTGCCCGCCTGATTCTTTATGATTGCTTTCCTTCAGATTTCTTAAGCCAGTGGAAAAAGTCAGTAGCGTAAGAATGTCACACTAGTCAGATAAAGAAGAGGAGCTTTTGTAAGAAAGTGACTATAAATACAAGAAAACATGGAAAATAAGTAATATCTACTGCCTAATCATTTATTGAACAGTGACAATTTCATGTCAAAAACAGTTGGATGTGGACTGTTCCTTTAATACCACAATAAATGTGCTGTATATCATTGCAGTGTCCTTGAGTTAGTCATGTACAGATAAGTTAACCTATTTCACTGTGTAAGTAACAATCCAAATTATTTAAATAGAATTTCTTCTTTCCTGTTGCAGTATACTGAGTTAAGTGAGTGGCCATAATATAGGTCATGAGTACATCAACTTAGTGAACCTAGAAAAACGAAGGAAAACACAGATTTCAATTGATTTCTCTTTAATCCTATATACTAGGCATATGTACCTAGCAAGCTTCTTGGCTCTCAAGCATGAAAGAACTGAGATAACACCAGATAGTGTACTGCCACCTGAGACGTTTGTGCCAAAACGTATATAGGAATGTGATGTATAGATATACAATGTGCCATCTTGTGGTTGAAAGTGTGCACTGAATGTAATACTTATATTCACTGCAATTAGCAGAGCAACTTTGGTGCATTGCTAATTAAATTCTTTAATGGTAAATAAATAACTAAAAAGTATATAAGCGTGTGTGTAACTGATTGAAGAGTGTATAAAATGTAAAAAAAAAAAAAAAAATGGTGGTATGGTGTTCAAGCCATCAAAGTTCTCTAGAAGTGCTTGTAACTACAAGTATAAGTTGAAACAAATGTAATGTCATTGAACAGGTACAGTTTTATTATTATAAGCAAATAAAAATTGAAGTAGGTGAATATGGTTCGCTCTATCCCTATGCTTGTAGAGAATCGATGAAGTTGAGAATAGTGGGGTGCTCAGAGCAATGCCATTGTAATCCAAGTTATCAGAAAAAATCCGGCACTCCCAAAAAGAAAAATCAAGTAGTTTTATTCAAATGCTTGTTAAAAAACAGGATCCATTAGGCAATCCAGTGAAAATTAAAAACAAAAACAGACATGAAGGCACCCCTTCATGTCTGTTTTTGTTTTTAATTTTCACTGGATTGCCTAATGGATCCTGTTTTTTAACAAGCATTTGAATAAAACTACTTGATTTTACTTTTTGGGAGTGCCGGATTTCTTCTGATAACTTAAATAAAAATTGAACCCAATTTAAACAGTGTGATTCCCTATTACTATTGTATATATTTTTGTATGGCTGCAAGTGAGAGTTCCATTTTTATAACGGCATAGTGAACAGCACAATGTTTCAGGTGTGCTTTTCATTCTGCCGATGTAATAAATAAGAATCACCCACTTATAATCCGAAACTTTTGATTGGTTCTTTTCCTTACTAGGGTCAAGGTGGAACTGGCCTATTGTGGGAGCCCCTTCTCTTAAATGAACTAATAAATATATATGTGTGTGTGTGTGTGTGTGTCTTGGGTGTCTATATACAGTATTACCCTGAACCATTGACCATTCTGTAGGCTATATTTGGCAATACAGAGAGAGAAACACACTGTCCAAAACATAGTGAATGGTTTAATATTAATAGTGGACCAGAACTGGAGTCTCTCCATATTTCAAGCGGAAGAAAGGAAAACTGCAGAAAAGCACCAGTTTGTTCTGTCTAGTAGGGAGACTAAAGCACAGCATATAAATTAACAATTTGACACAACCTTACATGTTTTTTCATTCTGTGCTTTGGAAATAGGCACTTTGAACTAGGGGTGTGTGGTATTGACCTTTGGTAATGGAAGCATTCGGCACAAAGATCACGGTACTGCAATAAAGCAAAGATGATCTCTCCTAGTCCTCAGAAATATGCCTAAGGTATTAGGAGAAATCGATGGATATCTGTGTCAGCAATCAACAGAACTGCGAGAAAAAAAGTATAATTTGATAGGGTTATACAACGTTACAGTAATTTTCCTAAAGTCAATTCGGTCTGATGTAATCATTTATTTTTTGAAATAAATAAAGCACATAACAACATTTTAAAGAAAATTTTAAACCAATGAATTAATTAGAGAGATTCAAAATGTTCCCTAATTATCATTATTCTTTTGTATGCATTTTTGCTCTAATTATTTCACAAACTGTATTTTGTCTCTAAATTAATTTATTTCAAAATTTCATATTATACAGATAAGATTCAAAATATCTGTTTTATCACATTCTCTTCACTAAGTCAAATCTTTCCTCTTTATTTAAAAAAGAAAAGTATCAGTTTTAGGTAATGAAAATGACATTTTCTTTTTCTTGTTCAAAAACAATAAGGAAATTCAGAAATTAGTAATAAACCTTGTTTAATATGAAACTAATTATATATATTTGCAAAATGGGTAATATCTATTTCTTAACCAAATGAACAACCTTTTTAGATTTTAGCAAAAACTGTTAAAAAGTATGTTAGAATGTTCAGAAATAATGAATGCCAATTACAGACACATTGTGAATAAAATGTAAAAAAATTAGGTGGTAATTCCACTAATGTGTGTAAATAGTCTGTTGTAGTCCATACAAGCCAATTGGATTTTGTACCAATATGTTAAATAATCCAAACTGCAATGAATTGATCAAAGTTATTTGCTAACTGGTTGCTATGGGTTACAACAGTGCCAATTTGTAGCATTGACCGGGTTATTCACTAAGGTGCGAATTTGACTGTCAAATTCCCAAACACATTCGCATAGCAAATCTGCAACAATTTCCCCATTGTAAAGTCGTGACAATTTTTTAATATTAATATTGCGACAATTTTCCCATAATAAAGTCACCACTGCGACAATATTCTCATTTTATAAGTTATATATAGTTTATATATCTCATTTTATACGCGACTGCGACAGTAGCAGCCTATTGCAACTGTCTTTATCTGGCGAATTCGCACCTATACGCAACAATTAGGACTTTAATGAATAACCCCCTTAAGTCTCCTCCCACCAGTATGAATAATTATATATTGTGCACAGGTTTTGATGGTGTATATTTGGTGCTCTTTAGCTTTTAAAATCAGAAACTTAAATCATATGCACTTTAAAATCATACATACCACTTTTATGATTTTAAAGTAATAATCCAAAGCTATACTTTTTTTTAAGTATTTCAAATAATAGGAAGGCAAATTTGAATTTTTTATTTATATTGTAATATTATATAACATATCACATTACATGGTCAGGAATTTTCTTTTATTTGAACTTTTAAAATATATGCATTTTTTGTACAGTAGCACAGTTCAGTGAAAAACTGGATTTAATTGAGCTTTGAAAAAAGTTACAGTCACTTTTTGTGCTTACATGGTATGTTAATGTTGCCTTCCTGAAAAGAATACACTATCCCTGCTACAATATTTCTTTCAGATTCTAGATATAAAGAGGTATTCATCAACAGATGCAAACGCTTTACAGAGGTCTAGAAACTGATAGCAACCAATAAGGGTTTGGGCTTTCATGATTCTTGTTTCTCTATACAAGTAAATGTTTGTAGTATGTTAGGTTACTATGGATTAATAGATCACTAGAAAGGTTACCTCTGTTGATGAATAACACTTATATTCTTAGTATACAAGCAAAAGTTGCAGAAGACTCAAAAGTTATTAAAGTTGAAAAGACAGATCTTGGCTTTTTGAGTTTATACCACTAGATCTCGAGTTCATCCCACAAGATTATCGCTTGAATTTTTCAATGGAAAGGTAACCACACTACTAATGTAAAGTAAGGGTGCCATTCCATTGAAAAATCCGATCAAATAACTCGAGCAATAATCACCGAGATCAGTCTTTTTGACTTTAATAACCTTCACACAATGAATCAAAAACTCAATAATGGTGACTGGTTAGACCAAAAATTCACATTTTCTACTGATTACATTTACAACACTGCTGACTAGAGTGGCATGAATAGAATTGGATGAGTGGGGAAACAGAAGACTAACCAAAGGGAAGAAAACAAATGTATTATTAATTAAAAGAACCTGCATACAACCATTTCATGGAAATTGGAAAACCAACCTATAATAAGTCTGCATAACCTTAACTAACATATTTTAAATCTAGCCACAATACCTCCCTCATCTGAGACCTCCCTTCATATCATAAATAAGTATATATAATCCGGCACCATGTTATAACAGCAAACCACTAAAATATTAATGGTGGGGGTGCAAGCTCCCTAACCAAAAAAAATCCACTTAAAAAACAAAGAGAAAGTAAGAAAAAACAAAGTAAACAAATCAAGGAAAGAAAAGAATATATAAGAAAAATAAGAGGGAAAGGCTGCACTTTATTTGTTCTAGATATAACTCATGCATAGAGGCAATGGAGTAGGACTGAGTTAATGTGCCCTGTAGCATAAATAAAGTGCAGCGTTTCCCTCTTATTTTTCCTATATATTATTTTCTTTCCTTGATTTGTTTACTTTGTTATTTTCTCTTTGGCTTTTAATTAAGTCAATTCATTTCATAGAGGGATAAATTGTAAGTTATTCATGGACCTTCATTCTGTAAGATATATGTACACACACACACAACATGGTACATCAGTAAACCATGTGAAAGCAGTAAAGTGCAAGTCTACATGCTACCAGATAATTTCATTGGCAATGTAGACGGTCATAAAGATGTCTGTTGCAGAAAGGCTATTTGAAATGTAAAGTTATCTAATAAAATGGTGAAGTTTGTAGCTATAAAGGAATGATTAGTAGGCAACAGGGCATAAGTAAGAGACTGAATATTTAGCAATATAAACATTGTTCATTTTCTGGCAATGTCAAGAACAATTCAATACAAAAATTAGGCAATTTAACAGACATCTTTGGTATTATAAAAGTGACCATTTATAGCAAAACAACATGTCTTAAAACTTCACTTAAATAGCCTTTTTTTATTAGTGCTTCTAATGATAAAAAATATTAAAATGAGCCATAAAGGAGCTAAGCCTCAACCTTTACAAAAGGAGTTAACTCAGCTATTTCAATCCTAATTTGCATTAGTGTCAAAGGGGATTATGATCTGCGTATGATTAATCATTCCACCGCTTGATATAAGTCTAGACAAATGACCTTAGTAATGCCTGCTACAATAAAATAGCTAATGGCAGCTGCTATTTTGAATAGGCAATTAACATTTTCACTTTAAACAACCCATCAGACATCTATAGTAACCTGCATATTGGCACCTTCCAGCTTAAAAAAAAACAGCCTTTATGAGTTTAGAGTAGTATGATTGGCAAAAAGAGAAGTCAACTTATTATACAGTGATCAACAATATATTTTAATACAGCACAGATTTAAGTGCCATTTTAATGTACCGTATAAATGTACAAACCCCAAAATCAGAAAAGTTGGCACGTTGTGTAAATCGTAAATAAA
>WMED01011786.1:0-15094 GCA_019650415.1 Pipa parva
GAAGTGAGGCGAACAGTACGCAGCTCACTTCGGAGCTTAGTGAATTACCCCCATAATGTGAAAAAGATACAATACAATGTTTAAACTTGTTTTTAGTCTCCTATAAAGTGGCACGTTGATAACGCCCTAAACATTTCGGTATATTTCATTACCTGAAACAATGGGTTAATTTCCTCACCTCTTTTGGTTGAACGATTTAATATCATTTTCAAATACTTTGGTTAAGGCGTATGGCATAACTAATATTCCCATTCACATTTTTTAATTTAATAATTCTGCGGAAGTAAAAAAAATGAAATAACATAAAGGTGATCATTTGAGATAGGGTTTCTCTACAAAGTACTTAAATGTTTAACTTTAATTTAAGCATGAATTTCCAATTTACACTCCAAGCAGAAAGAGTTTAATAAAATCAAATATTTCTGTCTATTTGCAAGTCAAGAAGGCTTAATACCAAAGTGCACGGTTACCCATTTTGTTCAATTTAAATTTAATACAGTTGGGAAAAACTTTAAAGTGAAGTGTAATAGTTCCATTTTTTAAAAGACTTTGTGGCTCTGTGTACCAGGACATTTATATTGAATATACTGTATATTATATAATAAAATATATAGTATCTTATACATGGTTGTCATCAAGAATTCAACGTCTTTTGTTACCTCAATGTCCACTGGTTACTGTAGAACCATAAAGGAATATAGAGGATCTTTCCTGCCCATGGCAGCTATGTAGATGGTAAAATCTTAAGTGATAAAGCAAATGAACACAGCATTATGCAGCAAGTACAAGAATTTAGGTAGGTAAATCATTTTGAAAATGTTGATTCTACCAATCAGGGTTAAAGGCAGGGTCTTCCATACCTTAAGTATTTTCTCTAATTTACCTACCAATGGAAGGAGGTTGAGGTCTATAAATATTTTGGGATCTCTACTCACCATTATTTCCAAATATTTGATATGGGAGTTCCATTGTAAGAGCAGACTAGTATCTCTGGCTGTGGTAGGGATTTTGTCTAGTGGTAGTATTGCTGGCTTTTTCCAATTGATCTGCAGATCTGAATATCACCCAAATTGCTTTACAACTTGCAACACTCTGTGAAGTGACTGTTTCGGGTCAGCTAAGTACAGTACTGTATTGTCAGCACATACTGAGATTTTTTCCTCTAGTTGTTCTATCCAAAGACCCTTTATATTTTGGCAGCAGATATTAGGCTTGCAAGGGGCTCTATAGTGAGTGTGAATAGATGAATTCATTCTATAGCAATTCATTAGTTCTAACTTTAGAGGTAGGGTTTTATATAGGATTTGTATCCATTTAAGGAACTTTGGTCCAAAGTGATATCTTTTTAATACTTCACAGAGTTATGGCCACTCCACTGAGTCAAAAGCTTTTGATGTATCCAAGGAAACTATGATTCTTTCGCCTTTGTTTTTATGTGGACTTTGTAGAATTAAATATAAGCACCTTAGATTAATATATATAGTCTTTTCTGGCATAAATCCTGTTTGGTCAGGATTTATAAGTGAAGTAAATACTTTTGCTAGGCGAGTGGCAAGTATCTGAAAATCATAATTTAACAATGAGATAGAACATTGTACTTTATATAGACCTATGTTTTTGTCAGGTTTAGATATCATTGTTATTATGGTTTCAAAGCATATTTAGCTAATTTTGATTTTTCAAAAGCCTGACTATATATTGTCTGTAGTTAGGGTACTGTGTTTTTTAATTGCAGTTTATACCATTTGAGTGGGATTCCATCTGAGCCTGGGGTTTTGTTAGGTGTCATGGTAGAAATGGCTTGTGTTATTTCAGGTTCAGTGATATTTTGGTCTAGGTATTTGGTCAGTTGGGGTGTCAAGGTGGGAAATGTATTATTTGTAAGGTATTGCATCAGTTGTATGGAGTCATATGTTGCCTTAGTTGTATAGAGGACCCTGTCGCAAATACCTCTGTAATTTCTTGTTCATTGTGTGTTAAATCCCCCTTTAGTGTTTTAATTTTGGATATAGCTGTAGAGTAATTATTTATCCTTTCTAGACACGCCAGTGGTTTGCCATTTTTATCTCCAACTTCAAAGGTTTTTTGTGTTGCATATAGTATACTTATTTTTGTTGTTTCCATTGCATGAAGCTTGAGATTTCTTTCCTCTCTGGTCATAGCAGAGTAGTTGTCTCTAGCTGGATTATTTGTATATTGGTCTTCTGTTTCTTTCAGTGTTTTTTCTAAATGCCCTGTTTTTTTACGATGTTCTTTCTATATGTGAATATAGATAAATCCCAACATATTTGGGTTTGCAGTGCCCTCATTCTCTGGCCAATAATTAAGTACGCATTGCTTTTATGCTTCTTGAACTGTGTCTTCCTTTAATCACATTGTATTTAATCTCCATGGTTTGGAGAGGCCAGTTGTGGGGAACTGAATTGCAATACAGTGGTTGTATGCTACTCTACAGGAAAGTATTCTATTCTAGTAATCTTTTTCAGCAGATCTTCTGTTGCTATTGCTAAGTCTATTCTAGATATGCTTTTGTATGAGATTGAGTGGCATGAATAAACCCTTTCCATTGGATATTTCCAACATCATATGTCTTGTAGTCTGTTAGCTGTAAGCCATGTTTCTAAAGTGTGGTTGGGTCACTCATCCCAGGCATTCTAGCTAGCTTATTGTAAATTACATTATTAATGTCAACTCCCATTATTAAGACTGGATTTGGTTTCATTTGCATTATTCATGTCATAATTTGATTTAGAACCTTGAATGAAAATGGGGGAGGTATATACAGTATACTCCCACTAATGTTAACGTAGTGTTAGCAATTGTACATGGCATTATTATAAATTGACCAAACTGGTCTACATGTATTGTGTGACGTGTAAAGGGGAAGTTCTTTTTTACCAAAATTGAAACCCCCATGAGTATAAACATATGGGGTATGATATCCTTGGGCTATCCATGATTTCTTTATTGCCAACAATTGTTGTCCCTCTAAGTGTGTTGATGAGGATATGTGGATTGTATTTCTTTGTGTGTTGTAAGATTAGAGTACACTTTACCCTAGAGTTTAAACCCCCGGACGTTCCAGGATAGAATTTTTGTGTCAGCCATTTCTATCTTGTGCATGAATCTGGAACTGTCCCCCATTGACGCCCCCTGTTTTCTGTTATGAGGAGGTCACCTTAGCAAAAGTTGAGATGAACACCTTTGTTACTGTGTAGTGTCTTTAATTTGTGACAAAATAGTAGAATTTATTAACAAATAAACAAAGGGAAAGAAAAAATAAAAAAGATAAAGAAGAGTCTAAAATACATTATTAACATTAATAACAATTTATAACTATCGAACATTGCACTGTTCATTGAGTACTAGTGCTAAACCTGTCCACCTCCCCAACTAGGCAGATCTTAATCCCAGAATATAATAGCTCGAGGCTTGGTGTCTAATCTAAGAAAAGATAACCAATATTCAACTTATTTGGTATGCTTATCTTGTAGCTCTTCCTCCTGCTTTATCTTGTGTTACTAGGTTACTACATAAACCTGCATTACATAATTGGCTAGCATATCCCTGATAAGAACTCATCCCTAATGGCTGATTGAGAAGCCAGCGCGAAGCTCCTCCTAACTTGTTTCACCGCCGGTGATAAATGGTTGAAACATCATCACGTTCATTGCTGTGGCCAATGAGAATGCTCCCCTCAATGAGCGCGATGAGGTGTGACGCTTCTCTATCAGCCTGCCTCTCTGTGAAGAAGCATCAGGTGCCGGGTAATTACAGCACAGCTCATATTTTGACAGTAGCAAGTCACCTCTATGTCTGCTAAGGTTTTTAATAAGTCTTTCTTGTTTAATACCTTTAGGTCCCCTTTAAGGACTCAAGTAACTTGTATTTCACTTCAGTAAAGTTACTCTGTTGTGTCTACAGCACCAATGAGTAATCAAGATAAAAGGAGACACATGTGTTCTCATTGTAAAAGAAATAATATTAACACTGATTCCAGTTTCAGTGAGTTTTCTGTAATTATGTACCAATGGAAATACTCTTATATCCTGCTACTCTAGCTTACCTCTTACAAACTATTCAACAGTAGATCAGTATTGGCAATAATCAAGCTTCAAAGATTTGTCTAAAAACACAATGCAAATAGTGTAATTTGTGTTTAAAGGAACAGCATAGCTCCTGCCACAGGCTATGTATGGCTATTGGCCACTAGCGTTTCTTTGGGTGTTTGTACAAACAAACCTTATAAACTCCAATTTTAACGCATTTCACGCTCTGCGCTTAATCATAGTAGTATGTGCTACTAGTCTAAGAGCCTTTTAAAGAAAGGCAATCAAGCAGTCAGCGATATTATCACCTGCAGGACTTGGATTGGCTCAGGTTCCAAGCAGTACATATGCTTGGTTAACATAGGGTAGAACTAATTAGTATTCTTTGTAGCCTGTCTCCTTACTCATGCGCTCTCTGCTTTGAGTTTGATTTGTATGAACCTTTCATTCCATTCAAGAGTGCACTTATGTACACATGGGGAGTCATTTTCTAGTAGTTTGGAAAAATGCACATATATTTATCTGGGGTGGCTCTTACAACATAGCATCAAAAGAAATACCTAGGTTAGAAGGTCTTAACTTACCTATGGGGAAAGCACAGACTGCAGGAGTTGAAGAGAGTTGGAAGGACAGGAACCAAATCAGGAACAGTATAACAAAAAGTTTTGTAGTAATCCATGAATCAGGCAGGCAGAGAGTGATAAAAGGAACTAAAGGTGTCTTGAAGCTGTTGTCACCAACAAAGACTTTTGTATGAATTATTCAATAAATTTCATGTTGAATACTTTTTCCCTGTGTCATTTCTCCTTATTACACATAACTTGATTTAAGCCAGAAATGACATACCACAAAATGTAAGGAGAAAATCCCAAGGACTACACACAGCTGGAAAGGGAGATCCTGTGCTAGGGGCTTATACTACCAGTGCATGCCCAGAGGTTCTATGTCTGAGGATATTTAACTAAGAAGCCAGCCAGATCACAGATATGTAACCTGAAATATCTGAACAACAAGTTTGTGCAGCCCAAAAAAATGTTCACTACTCAAATGGTGAACCTTGTGACCATTTCACCCATGCATATCCAATGAAAGTGCAACACTACATTAGCCACATGGGGCCTAAAGATATTGACAAGTAGATCATCCTGATTATGGTTACTGAGGAATATCTACAAAAATACTCTGGCAAGTAGGTTACCCTAAGGAATAGAGAACTACTAAGAGCTCATATAAACTCTCCTAACACAATTGAGGTAAGGGGTATAAAGGAAGTGACAATAGAGTGAGATAGGGTAAGGCATGAGTCACTTTTAATCCCTCCACATGGTTGGATTGTGACAGGTCAACCCTGTGTTGATTATTTCTGTAGGAATTATGCCAAGCACCAATGAAAGGATTGCGATCAAGTTGTAGGAACTCCAGCCTAGCAGCTTGGGTTTCAGAGAGTGCTCTGTGTGTGATTTATTCTGTTATTCTATTGCTGCCAGTAACCCCTTACTTAAACTGCCTCTGTTTTAGGTACCTAGATAGAGAAGGAGCTAAAGAGCTGCTGTTAGTATTAAAAGTATCAGAAGACCATGGGGCTTAGTCACCAAATTGCGAATTCGACAGTCAAATTTGCAAACAGTGGATTTCCATAGCAAATCCATTACAATTTCCCCATTATAAAGTCACAGCAATTTTTTAATGTTAATATTGCTACAATTTTCCCATAATAAAGTCGCGACTGCAAAAATATTCTCATTATAAAGACGCGACTGCGACAGTAGCAGCCTATTGCGACTGTCTTTATCTGGCGAATTCACAACTATACACAACAATTTGGACTTTAGTAAATAACCCCACATATGTGTTTATGTGATTAAGACGCACTACTGAGAATAAAGCTGTATGATATTGTGTTGGCTTTGAAGTGATTGAAAGTACAATTACTAGTAAACACTTTACACCTTTAACTAGTGGACTAGGTAATTATATATGTCTTTACTTGCAACGACTTGCTTTAAAACTGTTTTAATACAGCTAGTAATATTTGTTTTCTATATAAAAATACTAAAATATTTAACATGTGGCAAAACTTGATGGAGAACTGATCTAAACACAAAGTCTATACATATGTTCCATTGGTGAATTTTCAATACTATATATTCTTTTGTACTGTAGTAAGGTTTTGTATATTGAGCTGCCAAGTTATTGCATCCTGCTGTACCTACAAATCTATTGAACTCAAGCTTAAAAATTCCTCTTAAGAAACTGTGCTCCATTTCAAAGAGATCCTTGAAATGATTTAGATAAACAAAAGCTTACTGGTATGTCTGAAAACACATTGTCCTGTTACATGATGTCCTACCTATCCAAAGTGTGATTTTCAAAGTTAGGAGTTGTAGCTGAAATCTTAGCTATGAGGGGTATATAAAAAAGGGTGATAGAAAATTTTGCGAAAAGTTAGGTATTGTGGAATATCTTACATTGCTCACAATATAAATATTTGCTTATGGCTCTGTATTTGAGACATATATACGTAAAATTATCAATTAATTATGTCACCATCAAGTAATGTGATGAGGCAAACCTGTTGCATTTCCTGCAAATGGCATTTTCAGTGATGATTGTCCTAGTATAAAAGACTTTCAGAACATATTGTTTAATTGATCAAAACTAATGTCCTCGGTGTAAAGTCTGAAGTATTTAATTCTGCAGTGAAAAAAGTACACAGTACTACATTTTTATTCATTTGCCAAATTTTTTTTGATAGTATAAATGTACCCTTATAATTTGGTAGTGAAGATTTTTTTTTCATACTAGATATATTAATATCAATAAAGCAGATGCTATTTAAATTTAAAAAAAGTCTGTGGGGGGAATTCACCATTGTGCGAAGTGAGGTCCAGATCCTTCGGCTCACTTCGCACAGACTGTTATGTGCTCACTGATGTCCTGCACGCAGACATCAGCGAACACTTTAAAAGGATTCCAGTCTCGGCGAGACCACTCGAGTCGCCTCGCAGAAACTGGAATCCCTTTAAGCACTCGCTGATGTCCGTGTGCAGGACATCAGGGAGCGCATAACAGTCTGTGCGAAGTGAGCCGAAGGATCCGCAGCTCACTTCGCACAATGGTGAATTCCCCCCTGTGTCTAGTTGCTTATTAAATTCATTTTTTCTCATTTGTCTTTTTAAAGGAGCTTGAGTTTCAGGACCTGACAGCGGTTTTGCACTGTATCCATTCTTTCATCGCTGCGAAAGTTGCGTCCATGGATCCTATGTTTATAAACAGCCAAAGTCTTGCAAGAAAATATATATACAACACGTAAATATCAAAGATCTGCTGAGGATAAGAACTATTTTCCTACAGAATATATTTCATGCACAATAAACTTTTCAATGACTTTGGGGATAAACTGCAAAAGAAAACTATTTTTATTATTTATCATGATTCACGTTGATTTTCAATATCATTTAAATGTAATTTATTGAAATCTATAAAGCACATGTTTCTTATTTCACATATTTTGCGAAGACTGAGATGGAAAACTTTAAAATTACTGTTCTAAAGTTTTAAACAGAAGAACTGAGATAGACATTTTTCCATTAAACTATGATACAGAATGCATCAGAATAAGATCACATTATTTATAGGCAAACAGCATGCTTTTTATTACTTCCTTGATACATTTAGATATTTTGACACTGCACTGACCTGAGTGCAGATAAAATGTATTTATGATTTAAAAAATGGTTAAAGTATTTATGTATTTTGATAAGATATAAAACCTTAATGCATATCTTGTGTGTTGTAAGATTTATTGATAAATACAAATTCTTACAAATGCTTTTAAACAAATTCAATAGTTTACAAAAAAATATTGGTATTTAGAACTCTGTGTGTGTGTGTGTGTGTGTCTTTGTTTAAAAAAAATGATTTGCTCATTTTCTATAATATTTAGTAAAATACATCCATCCTCAGGGTTTTAGGGTAGTACCTAACTAATTTCTGAAATTAATGGGTTTCCTTCTGCTTTTTGAGCAGATTTTTGTTAATGCTACACTGTGAATGTAGATGCCCTAACTAATCAGGAGGCTAGAAACAGGAGTGGTACAATGATGGATCTTTACATCTAGGATAATCATTCCAGACAGTGCTGGAGGTCACCAGGATCTGATTTCTTCCATCTTTCACATTATTGTAGTAAAGAAAAGGAAAAAATATGGTGTGGTTGATAGGAGCTTAGAGAATAGAAGTGAAATTAAAGTGTTTGGGAGGCTAAAGGTAAACAGTTATTAGAATCATTTTTCAAGGTGTCTATGACCAAGTTACTGTACAATGTACCTAATAGCCCATGTAATTTGCAAGGTAGCCATTAGAGCACTGCGCAATGTGCCAGCATGCCACGTTAATTTGCAAAGTACCTATTTAATAATTTACTAGAATGTGTTGACTTGCCATGTTACTGAGCAAATTATCACACAATGCTCATTTCTGTTCCTTAACCATCGCTCATGTTATTGTTCCCAATAATCACGTGCAAAGATACAAATATCCTTTTGTTCTCATTTTAAGCTAAAGCTCATCAATAGTCACAAACAAATCTCTAAATACTTATCAATGGAGGTATCTTTGTTGGATGCAAGGATGTCTTTCTCCCCCCAGGACTATCATATAAAATGTGCAAGGTAATTAGAGACCATTTTATGATTTAATCTAGTCCTGTAGTAGACCAAAGAGATGCAAAACTCATGTTTCCAGATTAACTGCACCAATCTCTCAAAGACATTTTTCCTTAAATAAATTTGGTATGCTATTTCATTTTAAAGCTGTTTCTTTTCATATACTTTTTATAGATATTAGTAACCAGTCCAACTACAAAGCATCCATGCTTGGTCATTGATGGTGGAAATCAGACATTTCTATGTATATATATGGTCACTAAAATAATTAAATTTAATTTGTGTACAAAGGTACACAAGGTATTTGTGATACATGACCCCCACAAAACTTGAAACTAAGGAACACAAATGTCTTTGACAACTAAAGGTTTGTACTCGTCATCCTCTAGATAACTTCATACCAAAAGAAAACTTCAAAATCAAGTGAAAATTGCATCAATAGCTCTCATTTATTTTTCAATATCATTGTCCTTAGATCTTCAGCTACCAAAACTTCATATACAAAGCAAACACAAGAATAGCTGTGCTCCACTCCTCTGTCCTACATCGCCTACATTTTATTTAAATTTGAGAAATGCAGGCAGGTGTTTTTCAGTGTACATTATTTCACTGTTGGAAGCAATAACAAAGTAAATTAGTTTTTTTTTTAATTGCCACTTATAATATAATGAAGTCAGAAATTTGTCAAAAGAGGTAAGGAAAAAAGTGAAAAAAAAAATCTGAGATAAAAGCCATTCAATAGTTTTCTAAAAACAAATATGATATTTATTGTGAAGATACATTCAAAAAGATCACTGCATTTCACTGAAACACTGGAAAAACTGTTCACATCTGATGTTTAAACCATGACTTTCATGCTGATATCCTGTGCTGATGTCCTGTGCTGATGTCCTGTGCTGATATCCTATGCCTCTTATTTCAGATAACTACATACATCTGAAATATTTTAAATATTTTCACTTACTATTTGTGTGCATTTAAAGGTTTGTGACTGTACTGGTTTTCAGTTATTGCAAGATATTTATTTTCATTTTTATTTTTCTTGTTTAAAGCTCATGAATCATTTCAATGTATTGACTTGCGCTTTTTACTTATCTTTGTGGCTCTGAGCCTTAGGTTGGGTCTGATTCAATAACAAAATAAGGGCATTTAAACAGAAAAAGACTTCTTGATATAAGACACAATACCATTGCATGCATGCAGGTTGTATTCAACAGTATTCATGTAAATTAATCAGAGTCATTATTGACAGTCCCCTGTAAGAATAATTCATGTTAATAGGTTCTAGGTGGAGATCAACATAAATACATCATTACATTCTAGACATAAAGAGATTAAGGCCCTTATTCACCAATGTGCGAAGTGAGCCGCGTAGTGTTCGACTCACTTCGCACATTGGGTTATGCGCGTGCTGATGTCCTGTGCATGGACATCAGCATGCGCATTAAAGGGATTCCCCTCCCGGCAAGAGCACTCGAGTCTCCTCGCCGGGAGGGGAATCCCTTTAATGCGCATGCTGATGTCCGCGCACAGGACATCAGCATGCGCATAACACCATTTGCGAAGTGAGTCGAACACTACGCGGCTCACTTCGCACATTGGTGAATAAGGGCCTAACAATGGTTCTGACTAATGGTTCTGTAGGCTTTTTTATACCATCCAAATATTTTTTTTAATTGAGCATAGGGTTAAATTGCAAAGACTAGTCATTTTGTTTTTATGTTCTGTACATTCAGACTTTACAGGGCTTCTGCAGATATTTGCTCACAGCTTTACTTTGCAAAAATAAAGATTACAAGATCAAGATTTTTATTAGGTAGCAAAAAGGCAATAAAAGTGACAATACACTAGACGGGAAACCAAATAATAACAAACATACTTCTGAAAGTGATTTCTATTGAAAGTTCACACAATGTATAATAATCCTAAAACAAGCTGCATGGATTTTGCTTGGTTTAAGTAAGACTTTGTGAATAAAAACAAGAAAACAGAATGCCAGATTCTGACATCAACCAATTATTCCACAAATTGATAGCCGATAGTAAATTGTCTCAAATCACTTGGGATTGCTAGTGCCGGATGTGTTTAATAAGCCTGTCTATAAAAGAAGAATGGAAAAAATGATTACAGAACTACAGATATGTATTACAAGGGTGGAAGAAAAGATGCAGTCAAGAAAACGAAGGCCAAATAAAATCTGAATGGAAATGTGTTTGAAATATACGCACATTTTCATGTCAGAAATAAGCATCATGATTCAATTTTGGAAATATGCTTTAAGTAAAAAAAACAAACTATTTTGACAGTGAAATTTACATTTTGCTAAGAAATATTTTTCTAACTATAAATGTATGAAACTGCAAAATATAGATTTATAAATTATACCTCTTGGTCACAAATAGCCTAAATGTTCAAAAAATATCAACATGTTTTAATTTACTAAGTACAGACACAAGGGGAGGTACATCCCAAGGATGCCCTATAGAACTAGGAAATACATTTGGAGGATTATCTAAGTGAGATGGCAAAGCAATGTATCCCCCTTTATTTAAGTACACTTTACGAAAAGGCTAAGTGAAACAGAGGACCACCCCATCTTTATTTTACATATAAATTCAGCTGAATGCAATGTTGTGGCTACATCTGTGCAGATTACCTGTTGTTTGTTTTTAATTATGTAGAAAAGTGAACACAACCTCCAAAGAAAACTAACTAAAATGTAACATATTCCTTCACAATTACTGTTTACTTGCTGAATGTAACAAACTTGACTAAAGAACATAAAATATGGTAGAAAGGTTTGGGCATATGTTCAGTTATTACTATGTATGTGAACTTAATTGAATCTATAGATCTTTATCCAAGTCAGAGAAAGACAATCCCAGATTTCTATGTATTATTTTCAGGCTATTAATGTCCATGTGTGAGCCACTTTCTTCCCTATCAGTATGTCTCGCACATGAACATTATTCATAATTACTCTTTTAAAGTAAGACACACCAATACACTTCCCACTGCATTTAAACACTTATAGGCTGGCATTTACGATACCAGACATATTTAGCTCATTCATTAAAGGAACAAAAAAGCAATTATTTCCTGCTTCTTAGACATTACAGTTTTATTAGGATATAGTAATTATACAGAAATATTCATACAGGGTTGAATCCATATCATGCTAGAAAGGAGAACATTAAAATGTGTGGTGTCTTGTACTGATTTGTTCAGAAGTTAATCTTTTATGCTAATAGATATGTTGTGCTTGACATATGCTGGGGAGAAAGTTTGAGTCAAAAAGTGGCAGTTGTAAGGAGTGATAGATAAGCACTGAGTTGGAGCAAATTACATGCAGGATCTTAAGAATGTGTACTAGAGATGAAAATCAAATAGACCTTAGGCATGCAACACCTTGGCATTAAGCAGATGAACATTTTAAGAAACGAATGATTAATACTTGATTTAGAAGCATTTGCTAATAATTTGCATCTCCATAACCTCTTGGAAATCTGGCTTTCATACGGTGCACTCTGTGTAAACTTGCAAATAGTGTCCAGGTTGCTAAATACAATGATCGTGTAGCTATTCTAATCCTCTTGGACTTTGATATTATTGAACATTTTCTTCTTATTCAACTCATCCTAGATTTCTTAATATTTTTCTAATCACTCCTTGTATGTCTCATGTATGTCATGAGCACCCATTATAGTGCTGGCTCAGCTACTGTTCAGGACAGAACTGAGAACCTGCAACACTCCAAGTAGTGATTTTTACTACAGACTTATTTTACTCTCTTTGTTTTGAGTCTGTTTTCCATGCATGCTGTCCATGAGGCTGGTTCTGAACCTATGGCTACACACATGCAGATCATTTTGTACACGTTTATCCTGATTGTTCATTACCAAGCCTATAAATATGAGGTCACTCCCCTCATGTTTTCCCAAGCTGGTTCCTGCTCCTGCCTAAGCCTGCATTGCTTATTTTTCCATGTTTGACCTCAGCATTGTCCTTGATTCTGATTCTTGCTTCCTGCCCTGACCTCTGGCTTTCTTTATTGGATTGTGAACCTTTTCTGGATTTCCTGACCTTGACTTCATCTGACCACTCCTGTTTATCATTCAGTATCCTAACCTCTGTATTTAGCCTGCTCAACCCTGGTTGACTTGAGCTATTGTGCTTGCATGTGCATTGTTGTGGTTCTTGTGCTATTTGCAGTGGAAACTCTGGGGTGCCCAAAGGGCATCAGTGAATACCGGGCAGTTCAGGTATCTGCCCCATCACTGTGCAGGTGCCCAGCTCAATCAATATTCAGTTATTATGAAGGTATCCTGACAATTTTCTAATAATACATCTTCTTCTGTTCCACTTCATGCATGAGATGTGAAGAGCTGTCCTCAATTTCCTTCCTGTATACTCTTTATTTAAGTAAAGTTATCCCCTCATTTGCCCCTCAGCATTATTTATATACAGATGATATACAAATGTATTTTTCCACCAATGTCCTCTGGCAATCCACTCCTAGATAGCCTACCTAAATTATATCTGGTGAAAAATGTGCAGATTATTTTACCATCAGTCTGGACCATGCTTCTGAATTTTTTATTGCAACTGATAATGTGCTCATCTACAGTATCGTGTCAACTTTACAAGTTGGCTTGGAGTGTTTTGTTTTGTTTTGTTTTTTTTGTCTCTTTCCTGTCCTTTTTTAAGCACATTATTGCACAGTAACTTTGCTAAGAGCCATCCCTTCCCCTCTCTCTCAGCACCTACTAAAATTCTCATCCATGCTCTTATCTTTCCCCTGTCTCTCTCACCTTTCCCCAGTCCAATTGATGCTAATTTCTGCTGCCAGAATTATTTTACTATCTTCAATTAAACTATAAGAATTAAACTTTCTTATACCATCTGTCTGTGTCCTTGTTCCCCTTTACAAAAAATACAATTTACAGTGTTTCCTTTTTAACATTGAAAGCACTTCACTCTCCTGCCCCACATGTTCCTACCTGTCCCCTCTGTTCCTGACTTTTAACAACCTACTTCATACAACACACAGCAATACAGATTTGTTTCTTCTTGTAATAAACCAATCTTTCTTACTGACCTATTTCTTTACAATTCTTTTCCACTCTACATATGCCAGGAACAGTCTCTGAATATTAAAATCGAATTTCAACTCATACCTGTTGGAGTACTAATATTGTCTTTTCAATGCTACTGATTAAACTGTAGCTGTTTCTGCTTAAGGTAGGGAAATGGAAATATTGCCAAATCCTACAGCACCTTTGTGAATCAACACTTATTATGATGTTTCTTGTGTATGTAAGTCCCCCTTCCATTTAGAGTATCAGAAAAAGGACAAGGACATTCGGGACCTTATTGGCAAAAGGACAAATAGTCTCATAAATCTGTGAAACTGCATCTATTCAACATTTCTCCATGTTCGCTTATTGAGCAAACTCTACAATGTATTGAATAAGCAACCAATTCAGGCAACCACAATATTCATGTTCTTATGGAACACGTGGCATCACTTTGCTGTTTGGTCAATAATAGAAGTACTTGTGCACTTGCATGCAGAGTCTGTTGCAGTCATGAATTCGACAAGGCATAGTGCTCCTACTGTATTTCACCTTGTTTGACTTCGACACATCAGAGAGTTGAATTGGGGGTTGGTGGCAGGGCTCTGCTGTGGTATAAGGTAACTATTTCATAAAAAGTGACAATGGTGAAAGTGACTAAGGCCCTAATTCACCATTGTGCAAAGTGAGCCGCGAAGCGTTTGGCTCACTTCGCACATGGTGTTATGCGCATGCTGATGTCCTGCATGCAGACATCAGCATGCGCATTAAAGGAATTCCCCTCCCGGCGAGAGCACTCGAATCTCCTCGCCGGGAGGGGAATCCCTTTAATGCGCCCGCTGATGTCCGCGTGCAGGACATCAGCGGGCGCATAATACCATTTGTGAAGTGAGCCGAACGCTTCGAAGCTCACTTTGCACAATGTTGAATCAGGGCCTAAATTTGTCTACTACTTAACATGAACTAGGGACAAGGTGACATAGAAATACAGTGGTACCTCGGTTTTCAAACGACTTGACTTTTAAACAAATCGGTATTCAACCACGAAATCTGAGAAAATTTTGTCTTGATATCAGAACAAATATTTGGAACTCGAAGACCTGAGATGAGCCAAATGGTGATCTTTCGGCCCAGCGCGCCTCACCCGCAGCATTAATACAAGTCAATCTGCGATCAGATTTCTTATGGGATAAATTGTTTTGGCTCTCGACCAAATTGGTTCTCAACCACACTTCTGGAACGAAGTGTGGTTGAGAACCGAGGTACCACTGTAGATGTATTATTCACTTATATACATTTAGTG
>WMED01011787.1:0-15093 GCA_019650415.1 Pipa parva
TTTTTATTTACGATTTACACAACGTGCCAACTTTTCTGATTTTGGGGTTTGTACATTATGAGAATGGCAATACATAATTTCCTGAATCCTCACTTGATTATGGGAAACTTTCAGCTAGTATTATTAAGTATTTATAAAGAGGTGTAAAATTAAAAAAAAAAAAAATTTAAATGGCCCCCATTATAAATCACAGGTCTGGAAGGTTCTGCTTTTTAGAGTTTACAAAGCCCAGTGGTGCCGACATCTTTTGACATGAAATATAATTTAAACAGATTTTCTGTTTGGAAGTAGAATATAAGTAGTCTCTATGGGTAATAGGCTTTATGTTTCCATAAAACAGAAGCAGAAGACACAACTCCATCATGCACCTTCGTCTTGCAGAGATAGAAGAACCATTCCCTTTAGATTCATTGTGAAACTGATGTCAATGTGCTATTATAAATACTGGTTAATACTCTATCTGCTCACTAAGTGAACGTCTCTCCCTATTTACCCAATAATCATGCCCATTTCTCACCATACTCACCTTTAACTCCTCCTTGCTTTGGAAGTTGTGTAGTAAATGTTGGTAATGAGTATCAGACATCAGCCGCAGCAGAGACAGGAGACAAGAAACATATTCCCCCTGGTATGGGTGACAAAGTCAGAGCAATGGTAGGATCCCATTAGTAAGCTTTGCGTTAGCTTAATGTTAGAGGAATGTAAAGGTATACAGTGTGCAGTTATGCAAGCATTTTCATTATACACACGTATATATTATATGAGATGAGAATGTTAAGAATCTACATAAAAATCTAGTAAGCAGATATAGCTATGTACATCCATACATATACATGTATATACATCCATACAGGCTAGTGATGCAGGGAACCGTAGCATGAGCCAGATAGAAATGTCTTGTTTACACACCGTTTAAAGGACTGCATTACCCTATGGCACAAGCTCACATAGTAATATTTAGAAGAAGAGGCTGTCACCTGTAACTATGTCAATGCCTAGATTCTCTTAGCTGCCAGCTATGTACCCAGAGCAAAAGCCTATAAAGCAGGTGTCAGGAAAGAAATGGGATGGTTTGGTGAGGGGTTAGAGAAAAAAAGTGCTAATGTTAGTTACTAACAGTGATCTCTGCTGTACACTGTGGGCACCGCTGGCCTCGTACCGCTTCTTGGGCCTGAGACTTGCTCATGATAATAAGCAATGTTTGTAGTAGAACATCAAGTAGACTCTCCTGTAGCATCTGAACCTCTTCTCCCACATCCACTTCCTGCCAGTGAGAAAATGAAGATGCTGAGCTATAAAGTGGGAATATTAAAGTAGTACTTCTGGGATGGAGTTGGCTGAGGAGGTGGTGGCATGTTAACAGCACTTGCCGTGGAGCTGCTCTTTATGATGGAGAAGATGCTGCTGAGGATCCCAGAACAGACCAAGAGCTCTTTTTGCTGTCGTAAATGCAAGTGAATGTGATGGAGGACCACAGGTAGTAGTATCCGCCGTGCATCTGGAAGTAAAGACATATACAGAGACATATATATAGAGACAGATGAAATACCAATTCCATGTACAATTATTCACAAAGCTCTGCATTGCTTGGATATACTAACATACTATTAGGAATCACTGGCATCTTCAAAAATCATGTGAGATATTAATTCATATCATTCCCCTCCTGTTTGTTTCACATAAGCACAAATTCCCTGCCTTTATTAGTGACACCTGGCACATCTTTCACTTTCATGCCATGCAAGCACATGTTGCCATTATGCTTGGCATATTGTTACGCGTCATGACACCCACCCGGATATGTAAAGAGCCGGCAATCCACTGTGCGGCCAATAGACTGCAGCTTCACCACATCCATTGACTGCCCCAGGTGCAGGGTGCTGGGAAGACTGCTGAGGGTGCCACGTACAAACTCTGCCACTTCTGCCACAGTAAACATTGGCAACAATTCCTCAAATATAGCAGGAAAGGAGCTGAGAAGAGCGGCCTGTGTGTGTCAGGAACATAGTATCAATATAAAGGAATACAACGCAAATCTACATTACTACATTATGTAACAACACTGAACCCCAATAACACAGCAGATGAATGTGGCAACAACAGGGCATCAGTTCATGACTCACTCTGAAACAATTTTTTTCACAGGATCATCTTTGCACTATTCCATACAACTAATTACATATGTAGTCTACCATTCATACTTACACTTTACAAAAGGGATGTAGTCTGCAACTCTCAAGCTGTAGCTGAACTACAACTCCAAGTACCTTTTACTATTTTGTTGAGTGACGCTAGGAGCAGTAGTTAAGTATGTCTGTTAGGCTGGGTTCACAAGAGTGTAGGATGCGCAGCGCATCATATACTCATGTCATAAAAAAAAACGCTCCGGTGTATTTTTCAATTGTACTTACCAGCAACAGTGTGAACGCTCCCTTGGCGTTCACATCACTTCCTGTGTGTCGCATTTTGGGCACGGTGTATATACACTGGCCAAAATGGGATACACAGCATTCCGGATACAGCGTATGTGTCTCATACGCTCATGTGACTGGAACTAGGTAAATATCATCAGCTTGTATGAAGCCGTATTTTTTTTTAACCCAAGCATATGATACATTCGTGTGAACCCAGCCTTACACTTTATATTTAATATCCCACAGCTATAACAAAACAGCCATAAATTGATACAACTCAAAAGGGCTATAAAACCCACAGGAGAGTCATCACAGAAACAAACACCAGTGGAGCACACGTTATACCTAATTATAGATCTTAGCTAAAGTTTCCAAAGTACACAAACACCACATTATATTTACAGAGAGACTTCTTACTGACATAGATAAGGTTGTGGAATACATATCTACATATATTTACAAACTGGATTTTAAAAGTGGCAAGAAGACATATAGCCTCAATGTAACTGAATGACTAAGTGCTGTTTAAGCACAAAACGCGTAGGATTTGTAAGCTCCAATGGAGGTCTAGAACGGAGCGATTTTTATCTTCTTCAATAAAGCTGCTTTTATCTACTGATGTGCCAGAAGATCTTTTGTTTTTTAATGTAACGGAAGATGAGTTCATAGAAGCAATGCACCCATGCCATTATATATCCCTAAAAACCAATGTAGAGTGCAGTTTAGTATGGCGGAAGCTAGCTACCCATGAAGAGAAAGTTATGTGTTCAGATCATTCACTCCACATCACATGGTGACTATATATTCAACAATCGAAAAACATTTGGCTCAAACTTTCAGGCCCCTGGATGAATGATCAGAACACCCAACAACAGATGATGCCCTTCAGATCTGATGCCCTTTCTGATCCCCAGCCTGCTCCTTACAGTTGAATAGGATACCTATTAAAGGAAAATAGATTTTGAAGTTGCATGTTCTTCTTCCTCAAATGTTATTTTCAGATTTATGTTATTAAGAAGAAGGAATTTCATTAATCCGTTTCATACTCCTGCCCATATATGTCGGCTGTAGTAATGCTGTTTAGAATTTGTTGGAGTGAGTTAGGGATTTTATTATTAAAAATCTTTTATTTAGTCAACATTTTCATCTATAACAAATGAAGTCTTCTACATTAGATTTTGTGTATACCATTACTAAAATTCAGCCCTACAGCTGTGACCAAGAATAATGGTACAATTGTAATCATTTTAACTTCCTTCCAAAAATTATGGAAATAGAAAAAAAAACTATAATATGGTATATGGCATGTATATATTTAGTTTGCAGTTGAATAAAATAAAAAAAGCAGCAAAATTTCCTAAGTATGTCTTATTACACACAGAAATCCTTAAATGAGTTAAAAGTAGGTTACTATTCTTCCCTTTGCTAGTGAACCTACTTGTCGTGGGTCATAGATGATTGCAATACAAAATACAATATTCATAATTCAAATTGTAATCACTTTGTTTAGTGAAACATACTCATCCGAAAGAGAGAAAGACAAAAGTTCAAACGCATACGTAATCTAAAGGCTACAAATCAGTCTTCGGAGATCTTGATTCTCCTGTTTTTACAATACACAAGTGAGCTTAAGGTCCATGGAACTCTATGGCGGCGCAAGAGAAAACTTGATCTAAGATTGGAGCAAGTGATTGGTCAAAAGGTGGAGAAAGTAAATTAGTCAGATTCATGCTGACCTTCAGACACAAGGTTTAATTGTTTCATCAAGTAAAAGCCAGACTGAAAAACCCTTAAGAAGGATACCAGATAGGACGAAAGAATGTTCCTTTAAGAGTATAAGAAGGCAATGACAACACACTTCAAAAGTAATTCAAGAAGGGTTTAAGACAAGACGGTTGACTGTTCACAGGTGGTCTGTGAAAAGTCCAAAGAAAACTCCAATTACAATAAAAATTGGTAGCAGCATCTGAATACAGAAGTTTTAAGGAGGCCATGTTTAAATCTTGGAGAACTGGAGCTCTCTGAGAGTGGAGAGACCGAATAACGTTAATATTTTCAACCTAAATTTAGAGAAAATTGAAAGTAATTTGAAAAAACTGCAAGGTTGACAATATTTTGCCCACACCTTTATTTATGATTATACAGTATATCTATTTTTCTAGCTATATGAATGATTCATCGAGACAAATGAGTAAGAACACAAATTACATATTGTTTCTTTGTTCAATTTTACATTATAAAATGATCACCCCCTTTAAATAAGTCATGGTAATAATATACTGTATGATGAATCTACAGTGAGAGAAGACATTTTATATAACATATATTTGAATGTTTAACCATATAGCCATTTTGTTGTGGACCTTATGGTATCTGCTCTGGTAGAGAACTATTACAAGGCATATGAACTGTCTACCTGTAAATACCCATTTTCTTATGTTCCCTGCCATTTCTTGTATATTTGGTTAGCTATCACTACTAGCCTGAGTCTGGATATTAAAATAATTTACTGCTTTGGTTGAGCAAATGTTCTTTTTGTGGGTGTTTCACATAAGCTCATATATCTGAGCTGCCCATATTGCTTATTTGAATATGTCCTAAAATTAGACCACCACCACTTTCAATTTTAATTTTATCTCCACCCAAAGTGTGCCTACCCAGCACTCACCATTCCTCCTAGCTACCCAACCCTCCCCTAGACACTGTGACCAGTATTGTAGAAGATCCTGTCTGGTGCTTGGTGTCCAACTGGGCAGCGTGATCTGCAGTCTTACTCCCTCTGCAGTCATCTGGTCAGCCACTGGAACTGGCTCATGTAATCTCATAGCTTAACTTAAGCAGTGTTCTAGGTGTCTGATCAGACGTTTTCACTGTAACGAATACATAGCTCCCAAACCTTGAACTACATGTCTGGGTGTGGGGGAGAGTTTGGTTTGTTGGTTACTAAACAGATACATAGCTGCAGGATTTGGGAAAGCTGCATCACTATGTAAATGTTAGAACAGGAGAGTGGCCAAGGATGACAGTACAGATTAATCAATGGTTGACTGAGGCTACTTTCCCAGTAGGGACTCTCACCAAATATTCCTCTAAACCAGCTCATTACTAGTTGTTCCAGGGCAAGAAATTTGAATTTACTTTAAGGGGTTATTCATCAGTGTGAATTCAACAGGTATAGTGGAATCGCATCTCTACACTCCAACAGATGCAAATTTACTACTTCTTATTCACTGAACAGTAGCAGGCCTGTAGTGATGCAAATTTGACCATGCAAAGTGAAGTAGCATAATTTACCCTTGATTCTCATGGATCTGTTTAAAGAAGAAAATGTCACCATAACTGTATGTTTCTTATACAGGTAGTCCTCGACTTACGACGTAGATCCATTCTTACGCGGCGGCGTAAAACGAATTTCGACGTAAGTCGGATCATAGGGTGTTATAGCGTGCAGGAGACTCGTTTTTCTCTTGTAACTGGGTACAGTGTACAGAACTGGACTCAATTCTTCTGCCGCTGCACATAGTTGCACGTATGTAAGTCGGAATGAGGCGTCGTATAAAGCGTCATAACCCCGAAACAACGTAACTCGAGACCGTCGTAACCCGAGGACTATCTGTATTAATGTCAAAATACTAGTAACATAGTTAATAGAATGATTATAAAGAAGGATGGTGTCACCAGTTTGTCACATTTTTGTCATCACTATTGTCATTGTATTAAAGTCACCAACATTTCTATGTGACACTATTCTGAGGTCATGTTGTTGCTATATTTTCTTTGTCATTATAGTGTACAGCTACCTTTGATTTGGCAAATCTGGACCAATACAGTATTGCACTGGCAAATCTGATGAAGGGTGGTTCATCCCCCCCAAAACCTTGTGTTTGTGTTATGTGAGTTTGCACATTAAATAACAGCATTGGAATTTTGGTCGTCAATCATTTTTTCTATGTGGATATTAAGGGTGAGGTGCTCCCCAGGACAGTACCGTGAGCTGCTGACTTTCTTTTATTTGGTTTGCGCTGACAAATTTGTCACTTTGAAGCACTTTTTGAATGCCTGGTAAATAGCTGTCACATTCAATGCACATGCAAAGTGATGCAAAGAGATTCATAAATATACAACTGTAGTGAACTGTCAAATTAGTTAGAGAAGTGGCTAATAGCCACTCTTTGTGACTGTTCAGAAGAATAGCCCCCTAATTAATGTTAACTGGACATTGTCTTGCTTTGTCTTCTTATAGTGACAATATCAATTGTAAATAGTTGAAGTTAATTACTCCATGGAAATTGTCAGTTGTTTGAGCCAGATATAGTTTAGAAATTGATCGATGTTAGCTGGCATAATTTTTCTTTTCCACCCACACATGAACAGCTGCACCTTGCATGTTACTGTTGTTTAAGCGCAATGCCGTGACTAAATTATCTGTTATATCATAAATGTGCAATTAAGTACTGACAGAACCCCATTCTCCTTCTAAATGTGTCAATCCTGCACATATACCTTCTTTCCCGATATGATTCAGTACTGTGAACTGCTGTAAAATGAATCAGAAAGCAGGAAAGCAGTAGTTAAGAGATACAGAATTTCTGTAAAGCAGGTGCATTCTCTCACTGTACAGTTTATTCACCACTTAATGTAACTTCAAGAGTGTCTTGTGATGACATATAGGAGGAGCGGTGACTAGGGATGAAGGGAAAAGGAATATAAATCAACGGAGCTGGGGATAAAACAATGAAAAAAGACTTTATAGTATAGGTTATATTTAGGAAAGGGAAGTAGCAAGTCTAAAAAACATGAATGAAAGAAATTCATAGCAAGTTCATACATTTCTCTTATTGCTTGAATCCCTGGTACAGTAGGCTTAAAAAAAATCTTTCTTTGTATATTTGATTGTCTTGGCTAAGGCATTTTTTTTTTTCATGTATCATTTTTTATTGAAAATTTTCAACTTTTGGATAGGGTAACAGAAAGAAAAGGGGGTTGTAACATTCTAACAATAAAAGTTTACATAAAGAAAATGCTAAGGCATTCTTTTCAGACTTCACACAATCTGTATAAGATCACTAGGGAAGCTGCTGCACTAAATTTTCAGGTAAATGCTTCTACCAGGAGAAACACTATAGCAGCATCTCCCGCACAAATACATCTGTAAATATACAGAAAGCTAGTACTCTGTGCACACAGAGTGGGAACTGAACTGTTCTGGCACATCTAACATGCGCATGCAAGATTCATATGGTGGACAAAGTTGGTTAATGGATGTTTTATGAACACCAAGTAAACGTAAACATGAATTGTGTTTGTAAATTTGGCATAGATTCTGTCTTTTAATGTACGTTTGTTGAGATGTAAAATTGCAAGATATTTGCAGTGAGAGATGAGTACAGACAAAAAGGTAATAGGGAAAGGAGCAGATTTATCTCGTCACCTCGGTACAAATGAAACAAAGAGTAGGACTGCAGTAGGGGTTTGGGTTAGTGCTAAATTGGTGTTTAGGGATGCAGTGAGGATTTGATTGGGGGAGTGCAGAGATTCCGGGGATGCCATATAGATTTTATTGCAAGGACCTCTACTTACACAGCATTCTGTGGGTGGCTTTGTAGAACACCCAGTGTTTTGGGAGCCAGAATTTCCTGTTCCGCTCACCTGTCCTCCAGCTGCAGGAGGCTTGAAATGTAGGATCAATAAAAAGGAGGAGAAACAATGGGAGGAAGAAGAAGGAGCAAAAGGAATGAGGGGAGAAGAACATAGGTGAAGCAAATACCAAAAAAAAAAACCTAGTAGAACAGGAAATGATGTGGGAGAACTGAAATATGTACATTGCTTAAAAATAAAGCAAGTAAAAAGCTGAGAGACAAGAGTAGAAAGAGACAGAGGAGTTCCACCAAATAAAAGTCATTCTTCCAAGTAGCCTGCCAATCAAATAATTAGCCAAAAGACCACTTTTTAATTCCTAATATCATTATAAATGTCCTTCTTTTGCCTCCTTACCTGCGTAAAGAGTAGGGTGTCAGAGCTCCGGGTATCAAGGCTCAACACAAAACGCATAGACTGGAAAAGTTCATGAATGCTGCAGCGAAACTGCTCTTCATCCAAACCACCAGTAGAACGAGCAAAGAGCAGTCGTGACTGGACAATGAACTTAAACAGGTTCTCCAAAGCCTGGAAGCAGATGGATAACACAATAACCTTATCATGATCTGGAAATCACAACAATCATAGATTGGAAGGAAAAAAAGGCATTACTACTTTATGCAAAGCTGCAGAATGGGTATATAACACTGACCTGGAATAAAAAGGGTATTTGAATAAATAACTTGGAAGAACATTACAGGAGCTTGCATTGTGGACTTGAACTATCTAGTGGCACCTCCATATTGTCGAAGTTAAAGAGGAAAAGTTCAGTATGGTGAACAAGTTCTTTGTAAAAGGAGATGTAATTATTAATGAGATAATAAGATCATTCACTATGTAAAATGCTTCTTCTATCTATAGTAACAACCCCACAATCTGCACAAATGCCCTGTGTGAGTTTCAGCTGTCCCATACCCTCATGGCTTCTTGAATGTGATCTTGTCTCACAAGGTCAGCCGAACGTTCCATGTACCATTTCAAGCACCGGATTAGCTCCCTAAGGAGTAAACAATTCATTGACTGCAGTAATTAAAATACTTAACTTGACAGCTTAAACACTTTTCACCCAAGCTCCCATACATACAACATGACAATACTCCAAACCAGCCGGCCATTTATCCTACAATCATACCAAGTTCCATCCTATCGTACATCTCTTGCACCCAGTTTTTTGTTAACATTACTGCCTTTACACCAGGAATGCTTCATAGTCCACTGCCACTCACCTGTATGCCAATGCACCGGCAAAATGCTTCTGGATATATGTATCCAGTACAGGGCGGAAGTGATAATATTTACTGTCTCTCAATAGGTTGATGATGAAAACCTGGAGGAAGAACCATGAAACAATCACATCCACTAAATTAAACTGGAAAAGTTTGTCAACATGATCAGGACTTACGAAGTAAGTCTGTGCTTGTAAACTTGTGTATATAATTAAGTGTCTCACACACACAGACAAAACTATTTTATTTAATAAAATGATGCATGACAGCTGATGTGAGATACGCTATTGGAAACCACAATTAAATATCTGTTCTTGTGTAGTTATATTTTTGGTTGCTATGGGTTTCTCTTCTGGAGCAATGCTGCACCATGTTACATCATAAAGCTTGTATTCAGTAAAAATATTCCAGCACAGTCTTAGAACTGGCTTTTTGCTAGGAGCAAAGTTCTTAAGGTCTCTCATTCAAGGTCCAATGCAAGTGACTTAAAGAAAAATAAAAAAAAGAACAGAATTTAGAGAATTGCTGCAATTATTTCGAAAAGTGACACAAATACAGTGTTTCTGGGACAGGTACAACCTTCCCTTTATGACATATGATGGTTCTTGATGAAGGAAAGGTCAAATCTGTTACCAAAACATTGTATTTGCCTCATTCTGCTAAATAAAAGGGATGGTTTCTATACACTTCTAGTTAAGTGGTTTGTTGTGTATTAATTGTGCATTTACACCTCAATGTGGGCTTTATCTTTCTCTTGACATGCTATAAAAATGTGTGGGAAAGAGACAAAAAAAATGTTTAAGCTGTATTAGTCCAGCTGAATAGTAAGAAAGATGAGTATTGTAGTATTATATGAAACTTTATATGGACTAAAAGTTCATTGTATGAGACAAGCTTTCGAGAGATATTTCCTCTTCATCAGGTCAGAGCAGTACTGCAAAGGCACAGATCCCTAGCAAAACCAAGGTAGCCATCTTACCAAATTCCCAGACATGTTTAACATATGCTATGAACAAAGTCCCAATGACTGCAAACTAATTCCATTTAAATAAAATTCATTAGAGCCTGAATATATTGTGCCTCTCTCTTCATCTGATCTGATAGTAGCAGGTTGATGGATCCTTTCACTCTACAAAAGTCTGGCACAGGTGTGACTGATACACAGCTTGCATGGAAGGAATACCACACAGAATGATCATGCTGCTAAATAGCTTTAAATAGTATGTATTACAATAAATGTATGTATGCGGCAATAAATATCTTCTGTGTACGGCATATACTGTATACATTTATATATCTAGCAATAAACACAGTATAGTGAATGATGGGCCCTGCAAACACTACAAAAAAGAAGATACTTACCAAGGATTGAAAGACAAGCAGACCATACTTCTCTGTATTTTCATCCAGAATGACAAACAATGTATCCAATATGTCCTGCAGGAACTAGATGAGACACATTGACAACCTTAGCAAAGATGGCTGGTTGTAGTCAAAATTGGCTCCTCAGCATGGCCCATCACAAGAAATACTGAGCCATTTGTGCCACAGTAGCATTTCACTTGTAAATAATAGCATTTACATTTACATTACATATTACAACGGCTTGTGCAACAACATGCCAATCCAATGCTCTGAAAAAATATTTTTTGGCTACTGAAGTTTTTGGACCCCCTCCCCATTGGGCGGATTTAGCATCAACTGGCCTAGGGAGCTGACCAGTTAGAGAATTTGCCACACTGCAAAAAACAATGTCCTTTGATGAATACGTGAAGCTGGCATAGAAATCCTTATAGAACTGGTCTCTATAATACCCTTAAGATTGTTTGTCAAACTTTAAATGTACAGCATACAAAAAATATAGTTATTAAAATATTAATATTAAATGTTAGATTTAAACAGTTCATCTAAACATGTGCATACCCCTAGAGATGGTGATTGACTGGGCTTTTAGATGGCCATAAATAGCAATGCAGTTACCTAATTGCTGCTTCATTGTAGCAGTAATAAAAATGAAATATAAAACATGATTTTTTTTTTTTTTTATTTCAATTTCTCACCACCAAAATGTATAAACTGATGACACTTTATATAAAATATGTAGCAACACATTGGGGTTGTTAAAGTGATTCAAGGTTTATTTCTATACCTTTACTATCTCCTCCCCGTTCACGTGCCGTAGGCGACCAAGAATATCAAGTAGTCGATCTGGGTAAGCCTTCCACTTTAGCAGTGCTAGAAGGTCAACTAAAACAAAAGAAACAACTAGATAAGCACTTGGGGCTAAAAGATAAAGAATAATCACAGGCTTTACAGCCAATGTTGGAGTCTGCCAAAGTAGTGAATTCGGCAAAGCATAGAGCAAAGCACTATTCAGCAAAGAATAGTGCTCCAAATTTGCTAACAGATCAAAGTGGTGAAATAGGGGGTTGATAACAAGGCTCTACTGTGGTTTAATGTGACTGTTCATTCAAAAGAGACACTAAAGGCTATGTCCAAGTGACAACAGGAATGCACTTCAAAGGTTGAAATTCAACTTTGATGAGATGGCCGCCATACAGTTTAAATAAAATGACATAAACAAACACTACTGCATGGGAAAACATTTTTTCTATAAGAACTTGTTATAGAAACTTAAATAGCACTGTGGAATTGTATAAAAGGTGAGCAATACCATTCTGGGTGAGTTTAGTAGAAGAGAGTTGCGTGGAAATACAGAAGGTCTCTTTGGGGCTGCGCTGAAATATCAAGCTGGATGGGATATTGGGACAACCGCTCATGTCATCCTTACAGCAGGGAAGTCCCAGGTACAAAGCATGATTGTTGAATGTGCTGTTCTCATCACACTATAAAAACAGAGCTCATTAGTTATTGCACAAAGGTTCTGGTAGGTTATGAGCACAAGGGGCACAAAAATGTCAGCACCTTATAGACATAGAGCTCATGGATGTCATCAGACAACGTGGTCCCATCATCTCTCATCAGGGGAGTGAAAGAAAATCCAAAGAGTTTCTTCTCACCTTTATCTTTCGCTATAATTAATAAAGGAGAAATTTAAACAAACAAACAAATTGACAATGCACAGTAAAGGAGTGAACTCTTGTAGTATTAACACCTGTCTATGGTGTGTGTTGTGAAAGTATAACTGTATGCTGCTACACACCTCCCTTAACATAATGAAATCTGTGTAGTTTTGTTTTTGTGCATGGTTATTTAACCCCAAGTACATACTTGAGCAGTGGCGAAACTCAAACCGGAGATGGGATCCTCGAAACCTGTCAATGGGGATCGGCAGTTTGATGAGCTCACCCCAGCGGGGACTATTGTTGTGGTACAGAACAAAAGAGTGGTACTGCGTCCTAGGGGGTTCCCCTGTACCAAGGCTGACACAATCCTGTGGGAACAGAACAAATATCTGTATTAATACAGCAGAGTGATCACTAGATAGGTAGGGGTTTGCAAATATTAATGAGCTCACTTCCAGTGTTTGTATCCAAAACAAGTCACTTGGCTGGACAACAATGACTTGGAACAGTTCAATTATTTAAAGTTGATTCAGCTTTTGACAGCATTTGTCATGCCCAGTCCAAAAAGCATTCTGGCACTGGCTGCAATGATCCCTGGAGTGCTAAACTGTTTGAGCTTTAAATATGCTGCAGGATTTCAGCCTGATGTATTTACCACTGTGAATAACATTTCAGTAAATCATGTGATTTTGTCTTTGTTTAAATCTATGGCTAACACCGTGCATAACTCTACTGCCTCTGTCTTTAAAACAAATACAAACAAGAAATACATTGTCCAGTTTAACCATCTTTAGATTATCCTTTTACCTAGTTTCCAGTCAGCCAGAAACACTTCCAGTGTACAACTTTCAACCTCTCCATCCTGCCTAAGGTTATCCTTGTACAATCTGCTCCCCCGACCAAGAGATTTTAATGCTTACACAATATTCATTCCGCTAGAGACTCTCCCTGGGCACTTTTTTTTTTAAACTGCCTGAGGTTCTTGCTCTATTCAATCAGCTTGAATATATACATATACATTTCATCAGTATAGTAAAGTGCAGAAAAGCAAATGAGCATTTTTTTTCCAATTTGCCAAGATGAAATATGCAGTGCATTTAGGCTTGATTGAGCTTTGTCAGGATGAAATGTTAATGTAATATCTTTGCCACAGCACCTCCTATAGAAGCCTCCTTTAAAGAGCGAGGGTGAATATGATATAGTTTAGTGTGGGTGTAGGTGTGTGCGCATTCAAAATTCTTCTCAATTAGAAGAGCTGCTTGATGTTGGCATTTGACTAATATGTTTGTGTGTTGAGTACCGAGGGGGTAAATTAGCAGATAGTTTGAAACATATTTTCATAGCTCACACATTTAAATTGGTGTTTGAAGCAGCGTACTATTTCTCTTTCTTCTGAGGATGGGGTGTAAACTTCAGTCTCTTGGACATATTTGTAGGAGATTTTTGCCAAAGGCATCAACCATTTGTTGGAATCCCTAATTCTATCTGATCATCCATGAGTAATCGGTAAATGGTGTCAACGTAAAGAGAAAAAGATGGAAAAAATTGCGCAACATTTCTGAAAGCTACATATAGATATCATTTTCACCATTTTGTGCTGATCATGTTGATTAAAGTGGACCTGTCAGGTCCACTTAACAGTAAGTGGCGTTGACACTTTAAATACTACCCCGCGTAGGCTCAATAAACTTATATCACGACAACAGTGACAGTTAAAGAATGACATGTTGATATAAGAATGACCTCATCAAGCCTAATCTTTAAATATTCACAAATGAATCAATGTCTGGTCAGGCTTAAAGGATCATTAAAGCATGGATAACATGCTTCCTAATTCTGTGGAGCTCACTATACATGTTTTAAACAAACACAGTGCTGCACCTCCGTGGCATACAGTTCCCAAGATATGCATTGCAGAATAGCTTTCTTCCTTTTAATTAAGAGATTCTGTAACTCTGGCTTTGTTGCTTCCCTACCTAGCCTTGATATAATGGTATCTTTTAATAGTTTACAGCTTATAAGCTTGTATTCCTCCACAAGGCCGGCTACAAAAGCAATGTAACAATCATAAAATGTTACAGAAACTGCAAACTGGGCTGAAGGTTTCTGCGCACAGATAATAAGAGGATACAAATAACAATGTAAAAAATAGCAGAATATAAAAAAAGAAGATGATAATAACAATGTGCTAGAAAAATGGTTGTTTAGAGATACAAGAATTTTTAATTTGACTGAAGACAATGAGGTGCTACTTGTAAAGTCATTGAAGGCATAAAAAATGTGTATTAAAAACTGACTAGATGTAGATGCTGCACAGCACAATGCAGTATAGGTGGAGAGGCCAGAGGGGTGGGGGCACATATGAAAAGATCCCTGGTGTCCTCAGGCCCAATAAGGCGATATTTTCTACTGTTCAGTATGTCACAGAGGGATCCAAATATCCTAATCTCAAAGGGCCCAGGAGGAAAATGCTGACTTCTGCTTGTGGTAAAGTGTTTATTATCCCTAGATATATTTATCAAAAACAAAAATATATATCAAAAACAAAAATATATATCAAAAAGCAAAGTGAGAAGAGGGTTCCAAAAGAGTGTGTGTGTGTGTATATGTGTGTGTGTGTAGGTTTGTGACAGAATGTGTGCATGTGTGTAGGTTTTTGACAGTGTGTGTGCATGTGTGTATGTTTGTGACAGTGTGTGTATGTGTGTAGGTCTTTGACAGTGTGTGTGCATGTGTGTATGTTTGTGACAGTGTGTGAATGTGTGTAGGTTTTTGACAGTGTGTGTGCAT